>JAOEHI010047485.1:0-20606 GCA_025447815.1 Percopsis transmontana | reverse complement strand
CAGGGAGAACACAGAAAACAGGCAGACACACTAGGGGAACATGGAAACAGACTTAGGGAAAACCAAGAGACAGACCAAGGAACAGGCAGGGTCGTGACAGTCTTCATTTACAGCCAATCAAATGAGCTCCTCTCATTCCCTTTAACAGCAGTGCTTTAACAGCTTTCTGTCTCCGCAAACTGCCAATTTCGCAATCGACAGCGAAGGTCCAGACTGGCAGAAAATGTTCTTCCGAGAGAAAACTATCAAATATGATGTCCTTGTTCGGGATGTGCACATTCACCAAGTGCACAAATATGGCACATCTAATAAACCACCATGATACACATGCATATATTGTTTTATGATTAAAAAGGTTAAAGGTAGTTATTAGATAGCCTACATTAATCATGAAATAGATCACATAACATACACGAAAGTGGCATGTAATTTTGGATAGGCATGTGCTTAGTGCACCTTCGCCTAAAGCTGCCAAAACTACCACACAATGTCTGCTTTGCGCTAAGACGTGGTCTGACCATGCAGGCTGAGACGCTAGCGCAATATTTGGTCTACGTCTGCGTTAGCGCCACTGCCGGCCTTGCACCACCTGGAAACGAGAGCCGATAGTGGGATTGTGACATCTGCTCGCAGCTCCGAATACAATCCTAAAATACAGTGACATGCCATTCACAATCGGCATATGCCGTTAAAATTTTGTGGCATGCCAGTCCATAAGTCAGTGACAATCAATAGAAGCCCTAAGATGCCATGAATTTACATTTAGTGTAGATTCTTCTCGTGATAACGATATAACTTGTCATCTCGGAAAAACAATACATTGTTTTCTCGACATACAGCAAAACAATAACAAACTTGAACAACCAACCCGCGGTTATATGCCTCTGCAAACCAGGTCAGTTTCAGTATAAATACATTTTTAAATTTGAAGAAATTCCCTCTTTAGATATCACGTTCACAAGAATGGGACCTACATAAGGTCACAGCAACAGTCACAGTGTAGTCACAGTGACCTTAAAATTTGACCTTTGATCCCAAAAATCAAATCAGTTCATCTTTGAGTCCAAGTGAACGTTTGTACTAACTATGAAGAAATTCCCTCAAGGCGTTCTTGAGATATCGTAGATAAAGTCACGGCGACCTTGACCTTTGACCTTCAAGGGGACAACTGTAGGCTACATGAATTTTAATCAAGCACGTATATTAAATGTATTCCAGCACTTATAAACACAGACAGTGTCATTAATTTGCAACTCTACCTCAGCATAGGGCCTACATCATTGTCATCAATTTTCTCATCTGCAGAAACGTGTAGAGTTAACAAATAATTGACTTCATTGAACTATAATTTATTAGTCTTTCATTCTTTACTAGCAACAAAGTACAAAGACAATCAGTTGGCAAACATTCTTTATATAGGAGACCAAAGCATTTACTGTAGAATCACACACAAATGCAGATGTGTGCTCCATTCAATCATCATTATTCTTTTTTTAATATTATTACATCAATACAATTAATAGCGCCTGTTGAATAGCACAGCACGACGTTATAGCAGTGGTCTGCATACAGTCCCGCTATTATACTTGAATCTCACTTGCTTACCCTCTTTGATAGCATCAACGGTAAGCGATATAATTTCTATTATGTCACAAATGCAGAAAAATAAAATTATCCGTATTGTTGGTTATATGTAGATCTCATGTCAGTTAAATGCCGTGTAGCAGCATAGGCAATCGCCATGTTACCAAGATAAACAATGCGCATGAAATAAAATTAAATGCCTTTCTTGTGTTTAAAAGTTATAAATTCATCTAGTTTCATAGGAGAAAAATATATACAATATGCTGGCTGTAATGTTTAGCATTTGTCACATTCATAAATATAACTTCAGTATCAATGAAATCAACTACACTTATTTATCATCAAAGATGCATACAGCTCGTCACACAACACAGATACTGTAAGTGGCAATTCAGTCAACACACTCTTAACAAGGGACATTCTAAAACGCTTAAAGTGGCTTAATGTTCCAAAACAGCTATCAATGTTTTGTGTTACAAGCTGTGTGCATCTTTGAAGATAAGTCTAGTCTAGACCACTTAACAATAGTTAATTTCATTGATACTCCAGTTTATTGACTATTGGCTCGTTTCCACTGAGCGGTACAGTACAGTTCGGTACAGTACAGCACTTTGTGACTGTAAACCCTGATCCGGCTTGTGTTTTCACTGCCAACAAAGGACATCCAGCAGATCTTGTGTTTGCTTTTTGGCATGTGACCAATCAATGGTCTGCAGTGAGTCTAGCTCCACCCTTTAGGTACTGGAACACTGTGCTAGGTACCCCAACAGAAGGGTCCCAAATATGGTTACGGATCGGTATTTTGGTACAATATTTTTGTAGTTTAGCTGCTTCTAACAACTGGCCTGGACATGCCAGTTTCACCCATCAATCAACCAATTAACCAACCATTCAATAAATTCATACATCTATCCATACAATGTAAACATTTGTGTGTCTGTGTTTTATATTTTTTTAGGGTCATGGGTTACACATTGGTGGATTATACAAGCATAAATCTGCCAGCTCTCTAGTATAAATACCTGTCAAACCAACAATGACTAAATGTTGTAAAACTTAATAATGCTTTTTATTATATCAGATACAAAGTATTTCCATGCAGAAGGAAATTAAATAACACAAAACACAGTTGATGCGCACAGACCTATTTTATTATATCCAACTGGACTATAATGCCATTATCTTCGCCTGATAAGAGACAGGCTTAGGAGGGCGATTGTCCTTGTGTTTGTCCCCTTACAGGGCTTGGCACTCTGCTTGTGTTACAATGTCTAATGAACACATTGTGTTTTTATTAAAGAGGTGAATTATTAACCAATTCAAAAGGCAGAATTTGTTGTGTGTGTGTAAAAGGGGGAAGGGGGGGGGGGGGGGTTGAAAGGGAAATACGATGTAAATGAACACTTCATAAAAAAAACCACAGGGGACAAGCAAGGTAATAGAAAGGGAAAAAAAAATTACAAAAAATATCCTCTTATATGTAAAATGTTTGCTAAATAGAGCCACTAATATTGTTCTATTTGTTCTGTTTAGTGTATATTTTCTATAATCTACTATAAACTATAACCGTGTAATAATTAGATACATATTTGCTATGAGTGCTACCCTGATCACTTGCATGTGATTTAGTCTCAGAGTCCAACGAAAGTCCACACAGAAAATATCAACTATCCGTCTTTATTTATCTCAGTAAGTTGATGAGTGTGTGAATAAATCTGCCACATCCGCCAGTTTCAATCACAGACACTTGCAGGGCCCGAACCCCTGTGACTTTGATACTGAATGTTTGATGGGGTTTACACAGCAGTGGCCTACGGAACTGACAGGCAGATTTTTGCTCAACTGGCTGTCAATTCATAGGTCATCACCTTGTAACCCAAATATGCTTCAGCCAGTCAGTGACTGTTCTAAAAACAAGCACTGTTCTCACACGTTTTCTAGATGTATCTTAGGATTTCTTTATGCCTTGTTTTTAAACAAAGTCTAAATTGATATATATATTGACATTTCACAAAAAATATGTTACAATGTAATCATCTAGCAAATGCTTTAATCAGTTCATTTAGCAAAGGCTTTGATAGAGCAGCTTAGACAAGTATTTTAGGAGCAGGTAGGCATTCTTGTTCAAGGATACTCACATCCAGGGATGGAATCCGTGGCCTTCCGGCTAGGAAACAAACCCCCCAGACAACTAGACTACTCCTAAAGCTGTTGGTGGCCGCTCCCTGTAGGTAACAGCACTTCCACTGGAATACAAGACATTTTCCACATGGAGTTGCTGTTACATCCAGTGAGCACCAGTGACTCCCGCAGACAACGTTGCGCATGGTGACCCCTGTTGGCCTGCCAACAGCACAGCATCGATGTAGTTCAGACAGGCCTTGGTGAAATCCCCCTGTAGATTACCCCGGGTGGCTGGTGGGGCAATAGTTGAAACAAAGGCAATAGGAAGAGAGAGAAGGTAAAATTACCACCAGTAACTAACATGGATTTAGACTTAGCATTTTAACTTAAGTAAATGTGAAGTACCTCCCATTTCAATTGACTTTGACCCCACAATTTCCTCCTCCCAGTTTTATGACCTGAAATAGATAGCATCATTGCTCACACAGCACCAATAGGCTGGCCAAAGGGCCAAGGCTTGTGTAGATAACACCGATTTTATGGCAGTCGTCAACATTAAGTCCCTCCTCAGTGTGAACACTCATTGGGTGTGTCCTGCCTGTTAGCCATTAGTTTCTGCATTTTCTTCCAGAAATTCACTTTTTATTTGTATATGTACTAAACTTTGCCAACGTTTCATTTTATGCCAGTGTGGCACTGGTTTGAACCTGACCTGTTCTTGTCACTCTCATCCGTACAGCCTTGTAAATTCTCTGTAGACTTTGCCTTGTAGTAAAAACCCTAGTCACCTGCTCTTCTTCAGAAAGCAAAACAATAAAGTCATTAAATAAGTCCGGCCGCCGCCTATTACTTATATTTCAGTTTGGCTTAATTTTGGTGCGTGTGTTAATTTCTCAAAATACCTTTTTTTCTACTGTAAAATAAGTCTCTCTGTCTCTCTCTCTCATGTGCAAGAGAGCAACACATTTGATTGTATGTTTATACTTCATAGGTCTATCTATCTATCTATATATACATATATATATATATACACATTTATTAATTCTATCATTATTTGTTTTAAACCTCGACCACAAATATAGCAAGCACTGACACACCCTCCATTTATCAACAGAATGGCAAAACCCACAAAACCCTCACACTCACAAATTCAACTAACCTCCATGACTATGGAGAGGAAAAATGTTTGTTCTGTTGTTTGTTATTAATGGTTTGTAGATAATTGTTTGTGTGTGTGTGGGGGGGGTCAAAGTTCACCTCCACTACTGCAATCTTAGAGAGTTCTGGTAGGGTTACCAGCCTACTAAATCCCCATTTTGGAATATGCAGTCTTTAAATGTGTAGCTAGAAGCTGTACTCACCTTCAGAGGCAATATGGCCCGGTGTCTCTAAGTTTCCATGTCGAATCGCATGTCAAAACAGCAGCCTGAACTATTACAGAGGCATAGAAATATAGAAGACCACGCCAAGACAGCATCAAGGCATCGATAGAGTCATGATAAATAAGAACATTTAGGTGTATTTGTCAGCAATGACGAACCACAAGTGGCAGACGGGCAGTGCAGCCAGTTTAAGAGATCGGGAGTTGACGAGAGGTTAATTATTACACTTCCTGTCAATATTTAACAGGCCCAGTGCCCTGCCCTACAATCCAACATCCTGATTCCATAATGAGTGACACACAGGGTAGGGCCAATACAAAGAACATCACTTTTGTATTAATGTAATTTGTACATGCACTAATGGCATATTTGTCTTTGACTAGACACAAACACAACACCCCTGCAGGTTTCCTGTTCTGTGATTTGAAGAACCTAGGCTGCCTATATGTGTTCTCTGGTGGTACCATAGCAATGGGCCCCATTTGCTACTAGTCCAAGGTTAACCCAAGCCTATACATAAATAAGAAATGACACGATCCAACTTGGAAGAAAATGGCTTCCTTTTGACCAACAGACATTCTCACTCGCGTGACATTTCTTTCCCTCCCGTTCTCTTTCTCACACACACACGCTCGCACGCACGCACACACACACACACAATATCTGCTGGAATAAGCAGATATGAAGCTGAATGCTATGAAGCAACAGCTCATGAGGAAGCATAAGACAGTGGACTTAGACACACTGAGCCACAATAAAAGGCCTTCAGAAGAAACAATTTAAGTGATTAGACAACACATTTCAGTATGCATGATTATTATAAATGACAAATACAACACCATAGGACCAGATACAGTAAATATGTAAAATACAGGCCAGCAATTACATAGCCATTTCTAGAACTTAGTGAGTAAAAGAAAGACCTGTCATTGGAATATTACTGGGAGATTACAAATTAATAACTACATATTTCTCTGTCTAGTAGTAATTACTATTTAATGTACAAGTGTGTAATTTACAACATTACCCAGTATTTCTACATGTAGCCTATAATTACACTAGGAATGATCTAGGATGTTTACAGCATCTTTACGCAAAACGTGAGCTGCCGTCTTTCCCTTTGCAGTATTCATTTAATTCCCCATACCAATTTAGCCAAGGTACATTCGGTTTCAATTTGACATGCTGTGTACTGGTTTAATTTTGAAACTTATAATTAATAGTAACTTTTCTACTGAGAGATCCTAGCTTCTTTTAAAATGAATTACCTCCTTTCTAAAGGATATATACTATACTAAAGCTATCTTATCTCATACAAGAGATTGGTGTGCCCAAGTGCAGAGTCCAGTATCACCTAAAGCGAAACAGAGGAAGAGACTATTTGTACATTATTAATCGAGAATACAGATAATATTCCCCATAATTTAGAACAACAATCATTTCTGCTGCAGTGTAAAACATATTAAGATTAATTTGTTGTTCGCTAAATGACAGTGACATCATGCAATTCATTAAATTCATTGACTGCTGGTACAGTATATCTTGGGTGATCTCATGTTGGTCGACATACCAATTACAAATGCAGAAGTGGAAATTCCTTTTATAGAAAAATCAAAATTGGTCTTTTTTGTGAGATCATTTAGTTCACCAAGCTACTGTATATTTAGCCTTTTTCCTATAGATCAACCTTTTCACACATTTATTTGTTGAATTTGTTGGAAGTGGTTCATATGTTTAATGTCTATAATATGGTCATGTATTTTGTATATTTTACTGCCTTTATATATTGTATTTATGCCTTTTACCTTTTTAATCTATGGAATGCTTGATCCATGCTTGATTATTGTGGCTGTTTATATAGACAAACCAAATACAAATATAAAATCATGTTGGTCCAGCAGAGGCCAGCAAATCAACCAATAAACTAAATATTCTGAAAGGGTTAGTGGCATCAAAGCAATGAATTAGCTGCTACCAAGGTCTACCTCATAGTACTGTAGTAACTCTTCCGGAAAGAAAGATTCTAAATAGAGTGGCGGAAAAAATTAAATAAAAAAAAGTTGTAAAAAGTTGAATGAATGTTATGCCCTCCGTCAACACAAGTGTAGTTCCATGAACTGGACTTCCTGTTCTGCTCAAATATCAGATTTGACCAAGACCAGAAAGCAGAAAAAAAAAAACAGTTAATTTTATTACTTAACTCATAACTGGATAAGGGGATTTAATTTGGGATAAAATAAAAACAAAGCAATTTACCTCAGGATAAAAGTTATCAATCTTCAATGAAAACAGGGGTTGGAAGTAAGACTTTATTAATCTATTGACAACACTGAGGAAAGCTCTGAATAAAGACAAGATCCTAAAATAGTGTGAAGGTGATGTTAAATGGATCTTGTTGAATGACAGAAATATTGTAGAATGGCTAAAGGAAAGCAACACAGCTATACAAGTTTTTTTTGGACAAATGTACATAATTCTGATTGAAACAGCTGGTTGATAATTTTTCCAAAATTAGGAAATTCAGGATTTATGTCATAAAAATTTTATCACAAATCCTCAGGCAGAATTCTAAACACTACTACAGCTGTAGGGACAACACGTAATTCTGCTCAGTGGAGCACACACCAAAAATTTTCAGAAATCCAGATAACCATCCTGTTTCCTAGTGATATTGGTGTGTAACCAAGGCTGTTATGGAATAGAGAGATGATGTGCCTAGTCACTCTTCAGTGTTACTTTCCTTCAATTCCCCAAAGACTGGCACATAATATACTAAACAAGAATTACACTTAGTTAATGTGTGCATTGCAGCAGGCCATTATGACAACGAATGCAATTCATAGTGAGTCTGTCCCTACAGATAATATAGAGTGCTTTGTCTTAAGAGTATCGATATCTACACTTTAATTTAGATACAGTTCAGGACATTTAGAAGGATTTAAAATGACTAAAAGCAGATGGAGAATGACCTTTAGCTTGCGGCTCTTCCCACTTGATCCAGTTCAAGACTCTTCCCTGATGGGCGTGCACCCGGAGAAAAAACTGTCTTTAAAACTTGTAAGAATTCTTTTTTTCTTCTTTAGGAAGCTAACTGTGTTTATCTCTTCCCGGTCCTGGTCTTCCTCCACTTCTTCCTCCTCTACTTCCTCCTCCTCCTCCTCCTCCTCCATGGAAATAGGTTTTCGGTCTGTTTTTTGGTCTACAGGGGTGTGTCCGATGTCCCCAATTTCCTGGATCACCTGCAATGACATGGATTACGCTTAGCGTTTCTTACATTAGGTTGGACGACCACCCCTTCAACAAGACCCGTCTAGGCCAGAAGCGTGAAGCCATTTCAGGCCACTAATCATTGATAAAAAGGGGTGATTATTGGTAATTCAACAAGACTTGCCTTCTTAGAGGGTGAGCAAGACGGAGGTTTAAAGAACGTGTCATTCCCAGGACTGATGGCAGTGGGGTCTTGGGGAAGGGAAATCGAATCCCCGGTGTCACTGTCAATGTTATTCATGTTCTGAGAAGAGGGTAGAAAACCAAACAACAACTTAAATAGTCTGTGCTGTGAACAAAACTATTTTCCACCCTAGGGCTGGGCGGTATGGCCTAAAATGTATATCACAATATAATTGGAAGAACGGACAGTAACTGCATATATTAAAAAGTTCACTAAATACAACAAATAACATTTCAACTCAGTTGCTAATAATTACAGTTTAAAGTAGGAACCTTTTTGAGACATTTTAACCCGACATTGAGAATCATCAGTTCGTTCTAATTCCCAGCAGTCACCTGAGCTAGACCCAGCAACAGAGAGACCAACATCCAACCGCTCACCTCAACCGCTGCTGGGATGTCCAGGTTACGACATTTATCATGATCGCACAGGCAGTTCTCGCCACAGGTTATCTTGCCTTTACGACACCTGCATAGCCTGTTGCTACAGTGGCCCTTACAGGCGCACTGAGGACACACAAAGCAATTAAAAGCCAGCAGTATACTGCATTTGGAATATGCAATTACTTGTAATAATTCAATTACTTGGAATTACTTGCAATAATTCAATTACTTGCAATAATTCAATTACTTGCAATTACTTGTAATAAAGTTGCTGTCAAATTTGAGAGTAAGGCATATTAACAAACTTGGTCTAAAATGAGAATACAATTAAAGACTTAATAAGTAAAAATGAAACAATGAGTCTGCATATATTGTTCCTCCCAAAACTCTAAGGCCCCAGTAAAAAGAATAATTTAGCATTGTCGATTTCAGATTAAATTGAAGTCAGTATTAGTAGTAGTCCTGGCAGTTTTATGGATTTATTTCAATCATGTATACATATACAGCAGCATTCAACTTAAACTCACAACTCTTTAGCTTCCTTACCTCAATATTAAGTTCTCCTGCAGACGTTGAATTAACACTCCCGTTCTCGGTAGGTGCTAGATCGGTAAATTACAATTGCATTCATCCACCATTCACTTCCATTGTTTATTCTAGCGTGTGTACAAAGCCGATTATCATTTGTACTGGTAACATGTATTCTCAAGTTACTCTATTTTGTTGTTGCAGAACCAATTTAATTTAACTCTGCAAACTGGACTAAGATAAGATACTACCAGTAGAGACTGGACGGCTTTGTGGACACAGTAGAAGTATGTCATAATCAATGGTGGATGAAAATACTCAATTGGTTCTGGTTCGCGAATGATTCATTCTTTTTTGGCAAACGTCAGCGTGAGGGCTCAATATTGTGGTAAGAAAGCTGCAGCAAGCTCAATTCCACTCAAAGGTTTTTGTTTTGAGACTTTGCTGTAGTTAGTGTTTAAATATTTAATAAAATTATGAATGAAAGATGAACACTATAAACATTAGATGCACAATAAGCATCTAATGTGGTTATAGCCCACTGTATACCAATCTTACCCCTGTTGCCTTGGACTTCTTAGAAATCCTTCGGCCTTTGTCGTTTTTGTCATTTTTTTGAGGATGCCATTCTTCCTCCTCGTCCTCCTCACTCTCAGAGGTTGGAATCAGCTCCTCCATCTTGATGGGAACCTTGAGGGGAACCTTGGCCGTAGTGAAGCGCTTCACCTTGGGCTGGAGCCGGCAGGACAAAACAACCACAGTTTAACATGCTAAGCACTTCTCAACCTTGTTGACCCAGGGCCCCAGAAAGAAGTTCTTAGCTTGTAGGCTACGACGCACATTTTTCTAAAAAGGTTTTCAACCACTAAAGGTGATTCCAGACAACACGCTTAGTGTCTCTTTAAGACAGTGGAACATCAGTTCAAGCTATTTGAGCATTTTAATTAAAAGCTCCTGTTTACGGTAGGCTGTGGATAATAGCTCACCTTCGGAGGAACATAGTCAAAAGAGTCATCTGCACTCTTTTCAATGTTTGAGGTCGAAAGAAGTATTTTCTTTCCGCTTGCCAGTTCGAGCAGCGTTAGTTTCTGGAGGCAAGAAATAAACAAATGGATTTAACCAACAAATTAACTGGCTTATCAGTCTATATGAAACAACATTTATACACATTTGTGTGCTGTACCATCCAAATTCTGATTTAAAAATTAAAGAAAGTTAAAACGGTACAAATTTAGCATGTGAACTAACACTGCATAGCTACTTATCAAAACTATGTGTAGCTTAACAGATGACGGTGACAGATGACAGATGAGTTAGGTCTGTAGGCCTTTTTTACCTGTTTATTCTTGTCATTTTCTTCCAGCAGTTTTTGGTTTTGCTCACGAAGACCGCGCAATTTCTCAATCTCCTCTTCCTAGAATGGCAGTATACACAAGAAGTCATTAAGCGTTTCAAGACAGACGGGAGCCAACGCTGCTAGAGGAAAGGCTCAGGCAAGTCACAAACCTGAACTCTGAGGCGCTGAAGTAGATCCCTCTCCTTAGATGTCTCCTGGTCTCCACACACAGTTTTGTTCTGCAGCTGGCCAAGAAGATACAAGACCTGCAAATGGAGAGGTGTCAGTTACCTAAAACTAACCAAACAAAAATAGGCTTATACAACAAAGGTTAACTAAAATGGCCTGAATAAATACAATTTACGGCACACAACGCAGATTTTTTGCCGATAATAAAATAAAAGTTGTAATATGCATTCATCCGACGCAAACACCGCGCCCCTTAAGGTACAGTGCCGTGAACATTTTAAAGTTCTGCCAGCATACTTGGATTGGTTGACGTGTGGAGTAAGACAAGTAAGTAACCAATAAATACTGCGCTCTGTGAAAAGTGGCAGGGATGGTGCGTGAGCAATTCGGGGAAGTAATCTCATTATCTGAGCTGCAATGCTGTAAAAAAGGCAAGAATAGCACACAGACTCAAAGTAACACAAAGTGAAAAATATGATGACAAGCACTATATTGCCGCCATTTCATATTCTGTTTGTTTTACTTGCCTCTACAGTTACAGCATTTAGCAGACGCTTTTATCCAAAGCGACTTACAAGTACATGGAGCAGGTAGGGGTTAGGCATCTTGCTCAAGGATGCTTAGAGTAGGCGAGTCTGGGGCTTGAACCCACGACCTTACGGCTGGGAGTCCAACACTTAGACCACTAGACTATCCTGCCCCCGCCTCTAGAATGCCAGATATTTCTGCATTTTGATAATATTTGGAATTTCTTGAAATACTGTTTAAATGTTCAAACTGTTTATGTTGAATATGCAAATATTCTCTTGCATTTTTGTTTGATGTTAATGTGCTAATTTGAAGAAACGTTGCGTTGGAGTTTTAACTGGTCATTCTTTCTTGTTTTGAATTTTATTTGGTAATATTTAACAAATGAATATCAGCCACAGATATCGGCCATCGGATTCTGTGATGAGTAATAATCGGTATTGGCCTTGAAAAAACAAACAAACATCAGTCGACTCCTACAGTAAACAGAGATGGGTGTAAACAAACCTTCTCCTGGTGCGCCTGCTCCAGGTCCACCAGCTGCTGCTGGTGCTCCATGTCCATGGTGGACATAACGTTTCTCTCGTCTGCCAGCATCTTATTCAGGTCCTGAGAGTTCCCCTTCTCCTGCTTCAGGTCGCTCTCTAGCTTGGCACATGATGTTTTAGCCGACACCAACTGAAAATAATAAAACAAATGCACAACAATGGACACCGATTTATGGATATCCATAAACAAAAAAACGAATTTAAAACACAATTAGGTATTTTAGTGGACCCTTTATCCAGTGTGACTTACAGTAGAGTACAATTAGTAAGAGTATTACAAGGAGCAGGTAGGGGTTAGACTAGGCTTGTGCTGATTGGATCGTATATCGGCGATTGAAGGGATGCATCCGATATTAAGGAAATTTTAATTAACTTCCGAACAAGAAAAAATAATCTCTACAACCTGCCTGCTATTGTGCATTTAGAGATGTTTCTGGTGGAGCAGAATGTCCACCTGCTGAGCCCCGTTAATCAGCACCAGCGGATTGCAGTCTCTTTTCCATGGATCTAACACCCCTCATTTTTACATGCTTAGAACACTAAGCCACAACGTTTACATGCGCCGCTGACCTTTGCGTTCAGCAGACATGGAAAGTATACTTTGGCGACAATGCTGACATTTCACTGGCGTGCTGTGACGTAACTCCTCCCAACCCCCGCGGCGATCGGATCGCATATCAGTGATCTCGAGTAGCCACGATTGGACAATATGAAAATAGAAACGATCGCCAAAACCTAGGTTAGACATCATGCTCAAGGATGCTTACAGGTAAGCCAACACCAGAACTCAAACCCATGACCTTCTGACTGGGAGGCAAAACCCAGACCATTAGTCTAGATTTCACGACCCACCGACCGAAAGTGTCTCAGGGACCAGTCAGCGTGACAAGCGCTGGCTTACCTCAGCCATGAGGACCTTCAGCGCGTTCTTGGCATCCACCACGCTGGTGATGTTGTCCCACCTCTGCTTCAGACGGCCCTCGTTGTCAGCGTCTAGGACCTTCTGCTGCAGATCAGCGATCTGGGCACTCCTGACAACGCACAAATCATTCATCTGTACATCACTGCAGCAGTGGAACTGAACAGACGCTTCTCAAATAGGGACTTGCATATAAATATAAAGATGAGTTGAATGAGCTAAATGTAATAATAGTTCCAAATGAGTGGAACAGATTTTTAAGAAAATAATACTAATTAAAAGTATTGTTCTTATGCTAACTCAGACACTGGCATCTACTGTTCTAAACATTCCTTGTGTGTGGGAAATAATCTATATTTTTACAACGCATTTACCCCCACACACGCAATAGATGATCACAGGAAAGCCAGTGAAAACGTACTTCGGTGTGAATAAAAAGACAAGCGTGTAAATCTAGCTTAATAACGGGCTACGGTGTGTAGATAATGAGGGACTCACCTCAGAGCCATTTCCGTCTCCAGGTTCTCCACCTGTTTACTCAGGGGTGTCTCCGACCCCGCCTGGCTCTCCAGCTCAGAGATGATCAGAGTCCGACGCTGTAACCACGGAGGAATAAGGGACAGTCAGTTTGGTCACACGGGTCTGAAAACACCCCCCGACCATCGTTAAGGGTGGACCACAAACGCCTCACCCTGATCTTAGCTGCGGGCCGATCTCCAGCCTCTATCTGCTGCTTGAGCTGCCGGATCTCCTGGGCCAGCATCTTCCTGTCCTCCAGCAAATCCTTTAGGTGGCGGCGTGCCTCCTCTGTGCTGACGAGTACCTCCACCTCGTTTAGCAGCCAGGTCTGAATGCACACACACACACAAATCTGATCTCGACCGCTCACTACAGGTCTGTAAACATGTGGAATTATGAATATTTCAGTATGTGATAGCTGGTTTTTATATCATTGAATTGGTAACTCGGCAACAAACTTGTCTTAGTAATAAATCATTTGGCACCTTAACTCTGGCAGCGGTGCTCTCCACTCCTCTGTTCTGGATGTCTTTCCTCTTCTCCGCCACTTCACTTCTCTTCTGCAGGGCATCTTTCAACCGCTTGTTAGCTGCTGCCGCCTGGAGAGTGGGCGCATGTTAACAAATCAGACAAATAAAACAGCTTAAATACGTTTTAAACCACGTCCATTCCCGCAAGCTGAATATTCAAATCTATTTGAGTCTATTAAGGACATTGCAGACAGGTTACGTTCAGGGCATTGTAAAAACTACCCTCTCCAACACTGTAGCTGGTAGATCAGGGCTGATACAACATAAGGGGACGAACCTCCTCGGTTTTACGTCGCAGGATGTTGGCCTGCTTCTGGAAATCCCTCTCCAGTTTCATCAGCTCATACTGCCGTTTACGGTCCTGTGGAATAGACGGTCATGTGATCATGCCATCAATGTCATATATTGCTGGTGTACTGGTAGGAGAAGAGGCAAAACAGCACACCTTCTCCTTTAGCTGGAGAACCTCTTTGTCCTTTTTAGTTTTCCAAATACGGAATTTCTCAGAGTCTTCTTTCATTTGACGCATGAGCTGTACGCGTTGTGACTTCATCGCCTACAGGGGGACAAAACAGGAATGTTTATTTGACCAAGCATTGCATTTATACATAAGGCCAAGATCTACAGGTAGTGTTGCACGTGTTAAACTACAAGCTCCACCATCTTTGCAATTGTAAACATCTTTTGAATGGGGAACACTCCTTAATTTTTTTTCAAAATTACCCTTTGAGATCGAAAGTGCACATTCCTCTCTACCCCCCACCCCACCCCACCCCGACCCCCATACAGCCATGTGCACAGTTGTGTTTCTGGGGAAGCAATAACGATTATCTTATGTTTAAAAGGTTAAGGATAGCAGCTTTGAGCACCTAAAAGAAAAAAAGTAATTACCTGTATCTCCTGCATGAGTTTATTCACGCTGCGAGCAGAGGACTCCTTGACCTTCAGAAGTTTGGACTGTTCCAGAAGCTTCTTCTTCATGTCCACTAGCTGGTTCTCCAGCTCCTGCAGTCTCTTCCTGCGCTGCTCACTAAGCCTGGGAGGAGATGAAGGATGGATGAAGAATGTCTTCTAATAAATGTTTATATACCATCATGTATAGTACCAAAATGTCTAAAACAGTGTGTTCTCACTTAGCCTGGTTGGTGTCCTTCTTTGCAGACTGTAGAGCCAAGACGAGGTCCTCCTTCTCCTTCTGCAGAGAATCCACTGCAGACTGTAGAGTCTGGACGTTGTGCTGTGGAGACGACATAAAAACGCCGGAAACTTAATGGTAGGTTTAAAATGTAGGAATAGGACTAACAGATGCATGTCCAATAGGCCACACAACCGCACAGAAACATGTGTTAAGAACATTTCTGTTCACATTTTAAACTATTGTTTAGAGTACAATCCAACCTTATTAACCCACCACATTACTTAAATACAATTAAATGAAAAAAGGAACAACACATGAACTAAGATTCTTGTGAACTAGCGGCAGCTGCGATGTACCTGGTGTTCCGTTTGCATGGGCTCTAGCTGCTTGTCGTTCTGGCACATTTTCTTGACGAAAGCCTCCTTTAGCGCCAACACTTTGTTGAGCTCGATCAGCTCCTTAGACAGCTGGGCCTGGCGCAGGGCGTGGTGGGTCGTGAAGCCGTCGGACGACTCCTTGTCTGCTGTGGCGTCCTGTTGAGTGGGGGGGGGGGGTTTGTGTTCTAGGCTGAACTGTACATAATCCACAGTTTACATAGAAATGCCTGGCATCCGTCTGCTAAAGTCTAAGATTTAACAAACTGCATTAAGCAAAAAGACATAAAAAAAAAAAAAAGGAGCTTTTAACAGGTGGGTACCCTGTGAAACAGAAAGACTAATAGGGATGTGTGCTTCATCCAATCACATGTTCGAGTCGATGGAATGCCTTCTGCTGAAAGCAGCTCATCAAAATGAGGGATTTCATGGAGATGAAAGAAAACACTAGGTCTGCTCAGATATTATGCATGTACCTTTACATATGCAAATACACTGACAGGAAGACAGGAGATGGAATAATGACAGTTGTACTAATGCATTATCGTAGTAATATTGTAGCATGGCAGTAGGATACTAGATCTTACACACCACCACTTGAACGTACCACTGGAGAGTCGCCGGTTGAATTAGTGCTGGAATTCCCTGATCCAGGTGCGTCGTCCCCCGAGGCCATGGCGTCAATGGAGGCAGCAATACCTGCACTCTCATGCTGGGGAAACAAACAGCGGAACTTCAGCTCAACCACGTGAAGAACACGTATAAGAGGTGTGTGGCTACATGCTACTCTCCTTCCATTGACTGGAAGAGATCTACCACCTAATGTCGCAAACTAGGGAGAGAGTTTAGATTATATTTGTAAAATAATCTATTAATTAGGAGGGTAGAAACGTACTGGCTCTCTCTGACACCTTTGCCAAATAGGTGTGAAGAAATCTCATGCAGAAACCCAACACAGCTAACCAATGAAAACACAGAATGACTAAAATTGCAATGTGTAAAACCCCATGCACAGACAAGGTATATGCCAGGACATTCAGAGCGTGCTGTCTGAATAGTACAGTGAAGCGATCTTACTGCAATTCGCTTACTGTACTTTCCCTTCCAAATAATTGATGATACAAAATTTAATTGCAGGTTTAAAGTTAGCAAACAGACGTACATAGGCCCATATCACTCAGACGGCTGTAGAAGTGAAGTGAATACAATTTTCAACCCTGATCATTCCGCAGTAAAGAAAATGTTCAGGGTGAAAGAATCCAATAGCTCGTTTCCAATTCTTGGATGTTTTGTGTATGGAATAGGCAATACGCCTATTGTTCCCAGTTGGAATCTGTTATGTTATTCTCCTTGTAGCTGAAATGTATCAGCCAAGGAATTGGTGCCAACCTGCACACGCCTTACATCCAAATTGCACCAAAACACTTAAATATTGCTAAATATGCTTGCTTTTGAAATGACACGTGCGTATGAGTATGTCAGGATGTTGAAGAGAAAGCCGATCGCCCCTGGACATTTTACTCTCAATTTACCAATAGATAATTAGATGTGTGCATCGTTGAATGAAATTAACATTATGATTATTATCTAAATAGACTAAATCGGATAGGAAATTTGTAAATGACCCAAAAATGTGTTTTTGTTCGAAAAAGGGAGACAACCTAGTGAACAATAATTTCTTCTGATTTATTATGCATTATTATTTATGCTATCTGTGTTAATCTTAAGCTTATTGCTTTCTGTTTGACCTGAAGGGCCTTTTTTTTTTTTTTTTTTAAACTGCCGATAGTTGGCGATATAGATTGTATGCAAAATTTAACTACTCGTTAAAAAGGGTCCAAAGGAAAAATTAAAATAGGTTATTTGTTTAGCACCCAGCTGAGAAAGGCACAAGGTTTGTTATGTTTTCATT
The DNA here is from genome assembly GCA_025447815.1 of Percopsis transmontana. NCBI lineage: Eukaryota > Metazoa > Chordata > Actinopteri > Percopsiformes > Percopsidae > Percopsis > Percopsis transmontana. Next base: position 3,161 of record JAOEHI010047485.1, on the reverse strand, counting down.
ATGTTTAATGTCGAATTCAATGCCTTTAGTTGAGTTTTATACTAACGTTACTGTGTTTTATTCTAGCGTGATTGCTGTATTAAGTTAACGGAGTAGAATCGGTCAGAATGTGTTTAGCAGCAATATACTTGCAGCACTTTTAACAAAGTTGTTTTTAAAGGTAAATGCTATAAGGGTGATATTTCCTAATGTAAAGAGAGTAATATCTTTTATTTTCATTTCCTCCGTAGCTCTTACGGTGTGTTCAAAGTGTATTTACGGCTTCCAAGGAGCTACGGTATCGTTTGTTTGCTTCTTCTTAATAAACACATTGCGGACCATCAGTGCAAGACTTGACCATCATTCAGCCGGGGATGCTACAAAATTTGTATTATGACATTTAATGTCTCCTAGTTAGATTATAACTACTTCCTGGTCTCCTCAATGGCACCAAGGCTGTGTGAAAGCATTAGTCAGACGGCTGCCTCAATAGGTCTGAACACTGCCGCAGTAAGCCGATATCACTGCAGAGCCCTGTGAATGCTCTCTGAGAGGGGCTGTAGAGATTTTAAAACCAAAGCAAGGGGAATCACAGGGGATATGGACTTACCTGGAGCTCCAAGATGATTTCCTGTAGGTTCCTCATCACCTCGACTTTACCCTTCAGGTCCTGGTCTTCCAGGGTCTCCAGCACGTTCTCAAGGTTCACTTTACATCTGCAATCAGACAGTGACTTTGTGATTAACTGGTAAGAAAACATGCATAGAAGAATGCAGTGCATTGCACTGAGAGAGCAGCTCATAAACCAAACACACAGTAATTACCCACAAAATCTTACAAAATCTTTTAGCTTACATTTTCCGGTAACTTAAATTGATGGAAAAATACTATGCACCAAAACACCAAACACCAAAAACAAAAGTACATTTATTAATACGGATTTTAAAAGCAGGCTGTATGTCCTTAAGGACTTTGGAAACTTACGCTTCGTGTTGCCTCAGTTGTTCCAGTTTGAATTGCAGTTTCTCATTTGTTTGCTCTGTCTGCAATGAGAAAAGTCATGTGTCAGGACCATTGTGAGGACCATTTTTTTTTTTATTGGAAGCAAAAAAAAGGTTTGAAGCAGAACGGTAGAGCAAATAAATACCCTGCCAATGTAAAAGGTGGACAAGTATGTTGGCAGGACATTTTAAGCAGTGTAAGACAAATTCTTGTGAATGTTTGTGGGGAAAAAGGTCAGACATTTTGAAATTTCCATTTTCTTGTTTGTTTACTGTTCAGCCTTGGCGGGGATGCACTCTACTAGTTTGTTAAGGTTTCAACACCAAAAGGCTTGCCTCACCATAATGATCTTCTCAAACATAAGAGCTGTCTGTCCAGCAGCTTCGCTCAGCTCCCTGCTCAGCTTGTTGTTCTCCACCTGCAGGGCACGATTCCTCTCCAACAGCTTTGTTACGTTCTCCGCCGTCTCTGGCCTGTAACAGAGGCAGAGGATGTAAATAAGAGCTGCGTTCAAGACTCTCAAATGGATGGAAGCGTCTGCTAAATGACCTAATAGCAATTGCAAAACGTCAAAAGTGTTATTTTTGAGGGGGGCACAGGTCAAAACGTTTGAGGCCCATAATGAAACTTCAATCAGTAGGCTAGTAAGTAAAATATACTTGGCAGGATTTGAACACCTTACCCACACAGTGCAGGGGCCACGCCTCCACGAGCATGTAGCAGCATCACTTGCAACTCCTGGACCTACAGGACACAAAAAACACAGCTCAATCATCTAAACAGCCCTCGCGCGTGGCTGTGTTATAGAAGGAAATAGATGTCTTCATGCATATTAATGTTGGCACCTGCTGTTTTAAACGCTTCATTTCTGCAGCCCTGGGGTCAATGTTGACTATGGGTTTGTTTTTAATCTTGCGGGCCCGGTCGGCGTAACGCAGTGTGTTGATGGTCTCCTCGATGTTGGAGTCCGCAGGGCTGACGCATGCGATCATTAAAGTGTGGCTGTTTCCACCTAAAGAGTCTGGTGGCAAACAGCAGCCGTGCATTAGTCTAGTGCTAAGAACAATGAGATATACTGTATCGTTGGGACACAAAAGATGGAAGGGCGCACTACTAGTTACAAATTACATGGGTATACAGAGTGAATATCAATTTATATTTCCATATACACAGCACGGGATGCATATTGTACAAACGCATCAGAAATACCAAGACTATAAATTTCCTAGTATTAAACAGACAAAGATTTTAAAACAAACAGTTTCGGGCTTAAGAGCAATAATTAAAATTAAAAAATAAAAAAAAAGTACCGATTCACATAAAATCAATAGGGGCCAAGTTTCGGTACCTGAAAGCGTGTGTGCGTGAGAGTGAGAGAGACACACTACGAGAACAAGATTACATCACTTCTGCATCTTGTTCAATGTTCAACCCAGCAATGGCAAGCCAAAAGCAGTGGTTAGACTATGGAATTACAATAGTGCCAGTGGCTGATAGCATGGCTTGTCTAGGGATGTAACGCTTTGGAACAGAAGAGAAACCAAGAACGAAAGCTCAATACAAGCTCTCATTGCGTTACTAATGTAACAAAACTAATTAACTCTAGAACCGAAGAGACTTGCAGCAAAGAGTTGCAGCAAAACGCCAAGCAACGTATATATCCTTTTGTTCTCAATAATGGCTCATTAAGCCTCTGTCATCACGATGTCGCGGGTTTGGGGTGATAAGTCTATTGCATTCTAAAACTTAATGTAAAATAATATCAAACGTTATTTAAAATTATAGCGATGTGTAAGCGTAATTTCGCTGATAAATTACAAAGCATAGCATACACATGTCAGCGCTTGAAATAAGCAACCTGGCCTTCATGTAATTCACACGTACAGTATAGTATAGTCTCCGAGGTGTATCGACATGTCAATGTCCACCAAGGAATTAAAAAAAATAAAATAAAATTTAAAAATATACAAAGAAAGAAAACAAAAAGATAATAAACTCTGAAAACAAGATTTAATAAAACCCAGACATCTTTTCCCCGTTTTATTTCTTATTCAGTGGGCTGGCGTATTACAATTTGGGGGGGGGGGGGGGGCGTAAAGTTTTATTTTGTATTTCAATTTGCACACAGTTATATTAAAAAAAACCACACCCCAACCAACACCCAAAAAAACAACACCCCA
>JAOEHI010047464.1:0-20608 GCA_025447815.1 Percopsis transmontana | reverse complement strand
TTCAGTGAACTATGTGGAATATCGCAATATGTATTGTATCGCAATGTATCGTGATGTAATCGTATCGTGAGCCATGTGCGTATCGTATCGTGATGCGTATCGTATCGTGAAGTCCTTGCCAATACCCACCCCTAGTTTCACAGCACAAGTTTGCTGAGCTGGGCACCCGTGCCTTACCACTGCAGCAAGACGCATGAAATGGCTGTACATCCCCGCACTGTCCCTGCCGTGCCCTATGTGAGCGAGCCTTAGCCTTCCCCCACCCTCTACCAGCATTCCATTTCCCACAAATGGCCACTCTTTGCTACGTTACATACAACCCTTTACTTGTCTTCCAGTTGGATGAAGTGGCCTTGACCAATATCAACCCAGCCAGCACAGAGTTCTCAATGGGCCGAAGTCTGATTGGACAACGCCTTAACCCTGAAGCGTGACGGGACGAGTAATGGCCATAGCTGTATCCCAGTGTTGTTGTTTGTGTTTTTTTTTAGACTGTGTGAAGATGAGATCCGGCTTATAATGATCTCGAGAATTTGCTACCTATGAAAAGACGGTGACTTTATTTGCTATATCATATCCCACACTCCAGAGTCAGGTTTGGGTAATACACTGCGAAGGCAGAATGTGTCATCTTTCACGTAAGAAGAGAATATGAGGTGAGAAGATTTTATATGTACCAAAGTTATTTCTACAGTATGTAATTTCAACCAAAGATGTTTTTGTAATTCATATTTGTTATTTTACTATATTGAATACCTCTGAGCTGTTCACAAAGCCCATGTACTGTATGTACACGACAAACATCATGTTAGCCAAAAACGACATGTAATCTTCGTTTTGTGTCCAAATCATTGGCAGCTACATAACACTGATGGCTCTACTTTCACAACTTTATCCCACGCAAAAGGGTTTTTGTGTTTTTTGGCACACAATTTGTTATATTTACAGGCCACATGTTAAAGGTCCAATATTTCATCACTTTTTTTATTTTATTACAATTTAAACAATTCCATCTTAATCCATTATTTGTAGCTTTTCTATTATGTCAGCTCAGAAAATACAGTAGAGCCTTGAACATTTTGGAGAGAGGGAAATCCATGTTTCAACAAAAGAAGGATATTAAATGTACTCCAGTGAAGTATTTGTAAGCAGGGTGTTTACTTTGGAATAATAATAGAACATGAAACTGAATGAAAAGTCTGGTTATGAGTGGTTAATTTTTTCGCTGATCTCTATACTGCATGTGAATGCATGAATTGTGTTAGCATGCAGGTCTGTGTTATGTGTACATGCTTGTGTAAAGCATGTGCCCATTCATATATGTATTGTTGTACATTTGTGGTTAAATCACTTGCTTTATTTCGTAGTTAAATTAGAAATTTTAACTGCTCTCATTTGTAAATGACACTGCATTTTTTTCAGTCAGCAGCTCATCACACCAGTGTACATAAATCTTAACACTTTGAGGGTGGCTAAGTTAAAGATGATGGCACGCATGCCGGAGACTATTCAAATGCAGATTTTAAATTGGAAGATTCTGGTCTGAACAATTTAATTTAATTTTTTTGTTTTACAAAATATTTTTCTTTTGTTTTCAGTAACATAAGTTACTTTGTTTGACAAATTCTGATATCCATGCTAAGGTGTCAACTTATTTTTTTGTGCCATAAATCAACTACCAACCAACCTGATATTTGGCCTGTTATCCAGTCCACTGTTTTTATAATATTGTTGCAAACATGACCATGAAATCTGATGTATGTTCTACTGTTAACATTTCACTTTTATATTTTCTACAATAAAGAGATTTATAATGCTGCATAAGTCATGGTTTATGTCCTACATACCTTTTTAATGGTTCCTTTCCTTAATTCCTTTTTTTGTTTTTTTTTTTTTTAAGGATTTTAACTCATAACCCCAAATTGTGACTCCATCTATCGCTTACATCCATCTCTTTCCATTACAATCCACCTAATTCAAGACAATGTTCAAACATTGAAACCCTCACTATGCTGCCTACTGGTTAAAGGGCAAATGACGTCAAATTTTTTATAATTCGACACTAACATGACTCTCAAGTGCTTCTCTCTATGCAGCAAATGGAACCAATACAGAGCTTTAAAATAAAAGCCAACACACATTCCTATTGCATAGTGAAGGCTAGTGGTCAAACTCTCAAGTACAATTACAAAGTAGTACGAATGCTGTTAGACAGAAGGGCTACAGGGCCTTCTGTCAGTAATGGGTGTGCAGCGGTTGATGCTAATATGAATTATATCCACGTCGTGGTGGGAGGGGGGAGGAGGAGGACCACACTGTCGGAAGAGGAATGTTCAGTGGTGTCAGTGACAGGAGTTGCACTTGACGATGGTTATCTCTGCTGAGAGTTCAAAGGTAGCGTCGTCAATTAGCGGCACCTTTACAGTAAACGATCTGGAGGCAGAGAGAGAGAAACTTAATACCAAGTGCTCCGTTTCTGTGTGCTTTCCCTGATCTCGGCAGTAAGAGTTGCATCTTTTGTCACCAAAACTTGTTTGTAAACTACTAGATCGGCATTACTAGTGACATTTGTTTGTAACCATATATTGTGCTAATGTTGAGGGGCGGTCACCTGTTTCTCATTTCAAAATATGGAAATTAGTTTTTGTGCTCCTGCCATTCACAAGGAATTTGACAGCAAGAAAAAGAGGGATTGTAATAACCAATTAAATGTAAATGCCCACTGCATATTCAGGAAATGTGAGCCAGACCATTTGACCCACTTTAGGAATAGACACATCAGTTAGGTCAAATGGCAGCTCAGAACTCCTCTTGAACCTTGGCATGTTGGGGGAAGCAGAGGACAGAGATGAGATAACATGTTTATTATGCCTGCAGGTGGATATTGTGTAGTCTTCTGCTTATATATATACACTACAGAGTATATGGACACCTGACCATCACACCTATGAGCTTGTTGGACATCCCATTCCAAAAACATGGGCATTTATATGGAGTTGGCCCCCCCTTTTGCGGCCATAACAGCCTTCACTCTTCTGGGAGGGATTTCCACAAGAAACTGGAGTGTGTCTATGGTTAGCATTGTGTGTGGCTCAAACACATAAACTCAATAATTAGGTGGGGTGTCCACATACTTATGGCCATATAGTGTATTTGTTTAATTATTTGGTAGTTAATAATAATGCATATTATAAATTGTGGTCTAGGTGTTGGAATCCCAGCCAGAAGGTCGTGGGTTCAAGCCCCTAACCCCCATCTACTCCATGTTATAGCAGCATGTAAAAGCGTCTGCTAAATTACCTAATTGTAAACATACTATTTCTGACTTAAGCCACAGAGACCTATTTGTCTGCAGTTTTCCAGTAGTCTTCTGGCTTATCCAGGTGATCTTTAGAAAACTTTAAACGGGCAACAATGTTCTTGGAAGGAAGTGGCTTCCTCTTTGCTATCCTCCCATGAACACTATTCTTGTACACTATCTCTCTGACAGTGGACTAGAGCCCAAAATCTTCTAAATAAATAATTTTGTAACCTTTTCCAGCCAGGTGAGCATCGACAACTCTTAGAATACATCTTGGTAGTGTTTTTTTTTTGTTTTTTTTAAATAGGTTAGGGCCAATCGATAAATGAAAAGGGTAATTTTTATGTGTTATTTGTTTTATTGGGTTCTCTTTAGGTCATTTATGCAGACATTTAAAAAAAATCTTAAGGGTTCACAAATTTTCTAGCACCACTGATTCTTTGGCTACATTCAGGAGTATAGCGGTGGTGATTCATTCACTTACATTTACAGACTTCAGAATAGACATAAAGAAGTATATTTTAAATTGTTTTTCTTCTTGTTTAATTGCAGCAGTGTTTGTGTGTATGTGCACAGGGACAGGCCTGGTACCTCAGGGAGTCGAAAACAACAGCAAACAACATCACCATGTCAGGCTAACGACGACATCGTGATATAGCAAGCTGTACCACTTGGCTAGCTGGCTTAGGTTTGGACTCTGGAGCAAGCTTAACACAGAAATATGTGGGGTTAAAGGTCCTTCCTTTCCTCTGAAATAGTGGTGCTTGGACTGTATTCTGACACCTGCTGGCATAGATACAGTGGTGCCAATGCCAACCCTATGAAACACGTCGACCTTCGCCAACCGTTATGTGAACTAAAATAGCTCATTGTGTACCTACTAAGTAATTTGAACCTCCATCTTGTGAGTGTACATTTATACTTATGTCAATCGATTAAAAAGACATTGACATCATTTACCTGGCTAGTGTGAACTAGCCAGGTTAATGATGTTCATTGACTGAACACAGAATACAGGCTAATGTGTGATCAGTGAAACAGATGCTTATGAAAAAGTTCAAGATTGCTATAAAGCCATTTCACCTTCAAAAGAAAGAATCGGAGAAAAGATCTCCTGAGCAATTAAATGCCTCACTCTCCTCAAGGAAGGGGTGCTTATTTGTACTATTCAGACTTCCTTCTGCCCTCTCAATGCCACCAGGGAGTTCACAGGCCGGTGTTGGAGCTTGTGTCAACAACATTCTCCTGCATCCATCTACGGGCAGCTCTCTCTGACTATATCCAAAATCCTCACCACAGTTCTTGGTCTGTTCTCTCAGTCTCAGCATTACTGCTGGTAGCGTTTTGGTTTTGCTGGGAGGAACTATCGCTTTGTCATCCTCATAGTCGCACATGCTTGTGTCACTCAAACTCGTGACTAGCATGAGATTTGTAGTTGTTCTCCCTGTTGATTTTCTTTTTCTCTGTAGTGTCAGACACTGCCGGGCCACTAGACCGCATGTAGGCCGATAAAGCTTCAGAAATGTGTTATCATGTGTGTGTTTGAAGCTGTGTCTCCTGGGTGTCGTTCTACACACCGAATTATGTTCTACATCTGTACCCTGAAGCAATAAAGCAGTTTCTCCTGTCTTTTCACAACCCTGTTTAGATGTATCTGAGTAAATGGCATCAGAATCCCCCCAAACTGGATTCAGCAAACTGGATGCAGCCAATGCATGGGTCCTACGTGTAGAAGTACCTGTCTTCACTATTGGTGTGGACTGAGAGGGAGGGATGAAGTGATGGGACTGTAATTTATACGGGGAACAGATTAAACCAGCATCTTTTCTGGTACTTTTCAAATGATTCGAGTCCGGCAGCTTTTCACAATGGTCTAGGTCACAGCATCTATTGATGACTTGTTTGGCGGGTGATAGTGGAAAGTCGACCAGACAATTGGAACTCTCACTGTCATGCCATTGTATGTCTGGCTTTGACCTCAGTGTTCTGTGTGTATAAGGCACCAGGTTGTTTTTGTCACCGTCTCCGTTCGTCTCAACTGTCGCGGTGCTCATACTCGTTATCAACGAGCCATTAAATAGGTCTGCAGAGCAATCGTAAAACCCCTCCCCCTCCCATAGTTCCAACGACTCTTCTTCAGCCTCACATTTTCTGATGCGTGCAGAGACACTCCTGTCAGACCTCATAGAGTCAATAGACACACGTATAGCTTGGGACCTCACGTCACACCCATAAGGGCTCAAACATGTCTGGTTGATAGAATCAAATGTGTTGTCATCTCCATATCTCTGCGCAGCGGCATTACTAATATCAGCTAATACTTTCCTATGTGAGACGGAGTCCGACAATTGAGTCCTGCTTTGTGCAACAGAGTCTTTGACCGAGCTCTTGTCCAGTGGAGGTTGGAGTGATGCGTCACAACAAGTTGGTTCACTCTTTCTTTGTGGAAATATCTGCTCCACTTCACAAAGACCGTCTTCGTCACACAAAAAGGCCTCTAGACTCTCAGAGAAAAGCAGATCCTCCCAAGCTTCAGCGCCTATTGAACAGCTACGGTCCACGTCAGAGATACTCTTCGCCCTGGTGCCGAGTGGTGCAGTGGTCCTACTGTGGCCAGCCTGGCATGGACTGGAGCAAGGTTCCACATTATGTAGGTTTGTAATAGAGTGAAATGAACTGCCACTGCAGCAGCCGTGTTCATGAAATGACAGACGTGGTGATGCTGCTCTCTTCCCCGTGACTTCAAGTTTGCCCAAACCATCTCTCTGCCACTCCGGTATGCGACGCCGTCTGTGAGGGTATGGTCTTTGGCTGTGTATCTGTCGGCTGGTGAGCTCACCAGCACTGCCCTGAGTACTGCAGCCTTCCTCTTGCTCTGCCGAGGATGTAACCAGTCCTAGCGACTGTTGCAATAGTGGGGTGGGACTAAGAGTACAGTCATGGTGCAGTGATCTGGGAACATGAAACACATCCATTTACATGGCAGGAAAATGATTGCAATCAAATGTAAAATATAGAATGACAGGTGATTGCCTGTGCAACTGTATACTATTACACCTTTCATGTTACTGCTGGTGAAAAGTCACCAAAACTTGTTTGTAAACTACTAGATCGGCATTACTAGTGACATTTGGTGGTTTGCTGAAATTGTAGCAGTCAATTTAAATTAAGATTAACCACTAGTAAAACACTTTCTTGAGTTCCTCATTTAAACCTGTTACGTACACAAGCTTTTAAGACCAACTGCGTACATTCTGATCCTCAGATATTCATGTTAAGTACAAATCCTCAAATAAAAACGTAACTAATCATGTACCAATGTTGACCAGTGGTGAGCGAAGTAGAATATTTGGTCAGCCGGTGCACTCAAAGTATCGCATTTCACAGATTTGGTTGCATGTAATCTTTTGTCGAGTACAACAAATGCATTGACAGTCCTCCGAAATGTAACCAGTATTCTCACTTTTATTACCTTTGTAGACATGAGGTAGCAGATGGAGAATCGCTGAAGCTACAGTTTGGTAACGGTTGGGGAATCAGCAGTAGGGTTGCTGGCAGCCTGGAGGCTTTGCTGGGACTAGTGGATCCCAGAGGATATTCTGCAGCCTTTTGAAGAAGGCTCTGGTAGTATTTGATTACAGAATAGCCTTTCAGGGCTGTATCTTGAGGGAGAATGATCTGAGTGGCAATGAAATGTGCTCTGTCCTCACAAGAAGAACCAAACAGGGTGGGGCCTCCGGAAAAGGGGCTGTTTCCTGTTATCTATTGGAAGCAGATAGATCCTGTTATTAAAATTCATACTTTCAGTTTTGATTTCAGCATCAGACTAATTGAGCCCTTTGTAAAAACCTGTGGGACACAAAGAAGCAAGCGTCCACAGAAAATGTCTAATACAGTATGTGGCTTTACACATTATGTTTCAGGAATGTCACTGTACCTTCAGCCCAAAGATTAAGTGTCTGCCGATGAAACAGTCTTGTACAGCCTTGACCAGCAGTGTAGATCTGGTGGAACCTTTGACTGCCTGATTAGAATTCTCCACCAACCTACAACATACACAGAAACAACTTAAATCCTGTTAAAACTGGATTCATTTCACCCAGGGAGATTTGGTCATTTAAGGAATTACCAGGCAGATGAAAGATTTGGATGCAGTTAGAATCTACCATGTCTGTAGTTATTACAAGTCGGGGGGAAAACGAACAAGGAAAATAATGTTTCATAATTCAACTCGAAATATCCTTGAATTGAAACCACACCATTTATTGCTAGCATAGATGTGACAAAAACATCTATTGGTGTCATAATGAAAGCCCTTCAGCACTCACTGCAGTTATTTAAGTGTTAAAAGGTGCTCTAGGTAGGGTTTCAGAGCTATACATTTAGTGTAAGTTCTTACGGTGAGAATATCTGCCCTGGTTGATGGCCCCTGCCTCTATATAAATTAATTTAGATTTTTGACGGTGCCCAAAAGAATTCTGACCGATCAGGGCCTCTTTTCCCCAATTGGTACGCAAATCTACCTTGCCTGTCAATCATATGAATGTGCGCACACAGCTCAATGGCGCTTCGCAATGACAGACCAATGGGCTCCGGAGGAGGGGGTGGGATTTTGGGTTGTTATTTAAAATCTCGTTTTTCAAATCTTACTTACAGCAGCTTTAATTCAATTTATGATGTTGAAATGGTGACATGGATAGCATAGACCAAGTCCAGTCCTGTCAAATTCGCAGTCAGCTGTAGCGAACATCTGACAACTGAAAAATTACACAACCCCAGCTAAAACTAATCCAGTTCAAAAAGGACTTTATTCTATTTTATCAAGCTAGCATAAAATTAAAAAAAAACACTGCGAGTCAGATTATAGACTTAACATTATTAAAGAGGCATGACATTTAGATCTTAAACTGGATTCTTCTGCTAGTACTAGTATGGGACTCCCTTTTCTTACAGTTTAAAATTAAATCAAAGTTAAGATTTTAATTAAATGCTCTTCATACACTGTATAGCACATCACATGGTGGTTGCATTTAGAAATACTCAATTGTCAATTACTCAATTGTCATCAGTTTGAAGTTCCATATTCCTATTCAGTGATTACCTATGCAGACCGTGTGCATTGATGCCAAAAAGTGGGTTCAAACAGGTTCCAAATACTGTCACTCCAAATATGTAACTGTCCCGAGCCACTCTCAGTGAGAGACGATATCTGTAGTCAACTTGCTCTTTAGGGCAGCTAAAGCCACACTTGGGGCATCTGTATCTGTTAAGGGGTAAACAAAGAGGAAGAGAGGTCAGTTAGGGTCAAGATAAAGAATGGATAAAACATTGAGATGGTTCCAAAGCAACCCACATACACAAACAAACAGAAGAATAGCCATCCATTGAGGCTGATTTAATTGGATGTGGACATAGAGTATCTGCGTCTTCCTGATATTATTTTAAGAGTAACGTTAGAACTTGAAATGCTTGAAATGATTTACCTTGTTGCGTCCCGTACTTCTACGTATATCCTTGAGAAGCACTCTTTACAATATGGATAGACAACACAGGTGTCTTGTAGAGACAGAACAGCACAATCTACTAAAGCCCGTTTAACAGGCATTTATTATTTCAAACGGGCGCCTTACAGTGGATAACGTCGCCCACGGTCTAAATCCATCATTAAATGCGGTATGTTATATTTAATGACTTCAAAAGTTCTCGGTCAGCGCTAATACTAACGTGAACAGATATGTGTAGAGTTAGCTATATAAGGTATACGTTAAATGTTTAAATATAATTGACTAACTAACATGCCCAAAGTTTTAAAAACATCAGAACACCCGGGGCATCTGGGTATTTCTTCCGGAGGCGGAGCTAAGCGAGGTGCGTCACAGGCAGCCAGAGCTGCTAGTCCGCTCCTGGGTCCTCTGCGGGTCCGCTGCAGATCCTCTGGTCACCAGCATGTACCAGCCAGCCGTCACATGCATGACTCACAGCCAACGTAAGCGCATATATTAGCAAGTACCAAGGCGACCGGCGTACACACTAAACCTTAACACACAATTCAAGCTTACACCGCAGGTAAAGCAACCGAATTAGGTTGTAAAATCTCTCTATTTATCTGTAGTTCACAAAGAATTGGCACTTTTTAGTTATTTGACTTTGAATAAATCAATTATTATATGAACCAATCATTTATAAATCTATGCCATAATCTTAAACATAGCCTACTAGTTCCATGAACTAGAAAGATAATCTGTTTCTTTTTTCTTTTTTTTCTTTTTGAAAAGTAATATATTGTGAAAATTAAAATATTAGTTCACTACAGGTACAATGTCAGAGTTTATTGATCATCCAGTGAAAAACCTCAGCTCTGCTGGGGGCTGCAGAAAGATCCAGAGCATTATAGCAGAAGATCCAGAATGGACCCTTGTATTGGTGCCTACCTTATCAAACCTCTGCCTGCAAACCATTGTTAGACACTTTGAAGGTATGGTCTTTGTTCCCTATAGCAATATAACAGGACCTGATTGAAATGGGTTTGTTATTGTTTGTTGTGGCATAACCGTTACAAAATGTATGAAAAACAGTTTTTTTTCTGTAGAAAAGCCCATCATTGAAGAACTTCTGCCCATCCATAAAGAGTATGTCCTGGAGAGGCTTCCAACTTCTCTGCCCCTGCATGTGATAGCAAACCTGCTCAGTGATGAGGGTTACTGGAAGCGACGCTGCCAAGAGCGATGGAGCCTTTGTGACGTCTCTCACTATGGCAATAGCTGGAAAAGAATGTTCTTTGAGAGGCACGTGGAAAACATGATTGAACTCTTTACCCCAGATGCGACAGACCCACAGGCCATTCTAGACATGGTTCCTCTTTGCCAAAACTATGTAAAGAGGTTGGAGATATCCCAGCTGCTGCCACCCATCAAAGACCCCCAGAACTCCCCAGATAAGGAAGAGGCTACACAAGAGAAAGATGTCTTAGATTTGGAAAGCCTTACCTCTGATGTACCATCTATGGACCACTTTGACTTTGGCATCCTGCTAGATAAGCTAAACAACCTGGAAGAACTGCATCTAGTATATAGAGTCAAAAGTTGCGGCATGAACTTTGAGCCAAATCTGTTTGAATTTACCTTACGAGACTGTGATTCCCTGGCTAAGGCCCTGAAATCATGCAAGACCTTGAAGGTACATATTGCCTTGCCTTAACGTTAGTATTTTACGTTTTGGCTGGTCATTGTTTCATTTAAATCCCTAAAGTCCCCTGCCAGTTTAAGTGTTTTGAATTTGGTAAAACAGCAAATTGTCATGGTCCAATTCAGCTCTGCTTATCCACCTAACTTAGTCATTATGACAATGGTTATGGCACATTATTAGTGCATGGGACAAATATTACTGGTTGTGGTGCGTGACAATGCTTTATTTATTTAGTCTGATTAGTAATATCTGGTTCTGAAATTAATATAATATTACCTTTTAGAAACTACCTTAAATAAATATAACTAAAGGTAAGAACCATGTTGATTTTTGAAAACAAAAAATGACCACAGCATCTGTATAAATGTGCGTTTCTACAGGTTCTGAGGTTACACCAAAGTAAGGTGGAAGATAAAAGATGCAGACTGCTGGTGAGTTACCTCCTGGACCACCCATCGCTGAAGGAGCTTGACCTTTCTCACAACCTGATAGGGGACCGGGGAGCCAGGGCCATTGGCAAGCTTCTCAACAGAAGCAAACTAGAGATCCTAAACATCTCCAACAATAACATTAGAGGTCCGGGTGGCCGAGCTATAGCCCATTCCCTGTCCAAGAACTCCACCTTGCTGTCCCTCAACTTGTGTCTGAACCGCTTGAGGGATGAGGGGGGTCAGGCTATAGGTCAGGCCTTGCTGAAGAACTACACCATGCTTCACCTGCACCTGGGGAGCAATGATATGACGGAGACCGCTGCCACCATCTTGTCTCAAGTGCTGGCTCAGAACAACACCTTAAGGAGCATCAACCTGACCTGCAACAGGCTGGGCCCAGTGAGTAATCATATTAACGAGGGGGAATCAGGATTTGTCTCCCTATCCCCCTCGCCTTTTCATACATGTGTGTTTACGTGTTTCTGTGCGCAGGATGGAGGTACAATTCTAGAAGAGGGAATGTCTCTCAATGAGAGCGTTCTAGAATGTGATATCCGTCTGACAGAGGTGGACCAGGAGAGCAGCTACAACATCGGCATTATGGTCCGGAACAACCAGGACCGAGCACGGAGGAAACTGACCCAAAAGAACACCACCAAGTAGAAACAAGCTAACTAGTGTCATGCTACTACAGTACATGAAATGCTCGCAAAATCCCTTTTCTTTCTTTTAAAAAATTAAAATAACTCCTACCAAAATTTAAACAATATAGACTAATAATATATTTGAAACCTTTCTTAACAATATAATGATAGAGCCTCACAATATCAAAATACTGGAATCACTGGTGTATGATAGTTAGTGTGGCTTGCATGTATTAGACATGTGCTTACACTGAGGACTTTCAAGACATAACAAAGACATAACTATATCCCTACTCAGAAATGAATCGACTTTTTGTCAATCAATATGAGTACTCTGTGAAATGTATGTGTGCTTGAAGTTAAAAATAGGATACAAGTTTCAGTCACAAACCTGAGCCCAGATTAAATAAATTCAAAGAATATAATAAAATAATATACTGTATGAAAAATAAATGACTCAATTTATATCCATTGGTTTCATCATACAAAAAGCAAGGTATTACAAGCAGGAAGATAAAGGCAACATTAAACATATATCAGTAAGTCATAATCACTTCCTACATTTCTGATTTGGTATTTCGTAGTGCCATATTCTTTATTGAAGACTGGTGTCCCCATGTATTCAATAGTTTATAGTACTTGTAGTAGATGTGTAGTGCTCTTATCAGGATTTCAGGTGAGAAACTATTTTTAATATATTTAGGTAAGGAAGAAAACTTAAAAGAAAAGAAAAAAAAGAGAAGTGAAGTTTACTTTGGTGCTAGTTTAGTGTTCTTAGTGTTCTTGTTCTTAGTTCTTTTTATTATTATGATACATTGCTTAGAAATCAAATGTGTAATGTAAGGGCAATCTCAAATTACAACTATAACTTTTCATCACACACACAACACACTATAAAAATTAAGTTTTTGTAGTGAATCAGATGATTTATTTGGTTGGCAACAACTCTAAAGATTTCTTAACATTTGAAACCGTGATCCTGACTAGCAAGTGATTCGCTTCTTCTCACTGGAATACACAAAATTACAGTACGAACAATCAGTTAATTTATTTTGCCATTATAAAATCTGCACTGAAGTGTAACCCCCTGTCTCCTCGATGGCATATAAGGTACAGTATATTGAATGTCTTCTTCTACCATAGAGGGGCTCTGGTCAGCGCACCCTTCCAGCTGTGAGAATCTGCCACCTGCAACACAGCAGCAAGACATACATTCAGAAACACAACAGCAGAGGCATTGGTAATGTTTAAAAACCCAGCAAGCCATATTGGAACACCCTCATGATTTATTTTTTCATTTCTAGATTCTCTTACCTTGTTTTTATTACTTAGTTATTAGTTATTCTCAGTAAAGTAATGAGTTATATATAGTAATCTTGTACCAACATACATTAATTATTGTAATCCTATTATTAAATAGGCTACCTGAAAATAGCAATGCATTGAAGCCTAGTAACACGGTCTTTGTCTTTCTTGTAGGGAAAATAGCAAATAAAGTGACAATAAAATTGCCATATATGACACTAAATATTGGCATGCAAATTATTTTTTTTTCAAGCTTCTCTTACCTTGTTTTCTTTACTTATTTATTAGTTATTATTAGTTATTTTATTTATTGTTGTTTAGAGATGCTGCTAATTAAAATAAAGTAATGTGTAAGTTATATATATATATATATAGGAAGTAAGTAATCTTCAAGATTCAAGATGACTTTTTTTGTCCCTAGGGAAATTTGTCTTAAAAACATATAGACATAAAGGCTGCCACATAAAAATACATAGGCTACAATTATAGTGCAGTAACAGAGATAAAGTGCATAGCACAAACAAGTGCAGACATAAGCGCATTCAAGTTTTATTTCTACATAAATATACGTGAATATTATATAAATATTAAGTAAATAATATATAAATCCCTGAGATCAAAATGTGGATATATTTATGTTATAGGCTACCAAGAGGCTCACCTGCATCCTCTTGTGGAGGAATATCAACTTCTGGCTGAGAGATTCAATCTCCTGAGAGAGGAAAACAGGTGTGTTTTTAATCACATAGCGTTCTAATGATTACTTTATTGATACAGTCCAAAGATTTACATTTGGTTTGAGTTGATGGTGATGTCGGGTTATCTTGTTTCTCATTGCAAAATCAATCAAAAGGAATTAGTGTGTTTCTTATGATACCTGGTCCAGCTTCTCACCACGCCTGAGTTTGATCTGAGGTAGGAGGTCCTCCAATCTTTGGATCTGAAATAGATTAAATTAAAGTAATTTATTGTGTTTTACAGCACAGTAAGCAATATTATGGTTACCGTATCATACCCTCCGGTCAATAGTTTGTAGTCTAGTACTCATGCTCTTGTTGATGGCGGTCATGGTGATGGTCCTGGGTTTGGGGCGCACTGTGAACATAACAGTTACCAGCATCATATGCGCCATATTACCTTCCCAAATAACATCACTTCACTTCACTCACTTCAATTACGTAATTTAGCAGACGCTTTTATTCAATTACGTCATTTATTACTTCACTTGGTTAACCAGTTGCTAATATAGGGTAAATTCCAATCATCAATGAGCAAGGTGTTTCTATTTCAACAAAAACCAAATCATGAATATAGTAGACAATTCTGTTTAGAAACCAAAGAACACTGGCCTGTGATTGTGTTTTAATTTCTAAACAATACAGATATGCCCTTATTTGATCAATTCCTATGTTGTGAGACTGGCTATATTTAAATAAGATCTTTGAACTGATGTTAAACTAGAGCTTTTTCATGCATGAATCCACTCTTACCATGCTGGAAAATCTTGGATACCTCCAGCACATATGGCCTATGGTTAAAAAAAAAAAATCACACACAGAAATGCAACTCTAATGGAGTAAATAAATCACAGTTTGAAATCTGTGCTCTTTCTCCAGGCAAACAAGAGTAATGAGAAAGAAGTCATAGAACTCATAGACTAGTGATTGCACCACTCTATGAGTTCTGTGGGTTCTTTCTAATAGAGTCTTGGGCACATGATTCTGGGCATTGCTGGGAGGTGAACACATCTTACATCTGCTTGCTGTTAGCAGGGATAAAGCTGTTCAGAGGAATTAGACACCCACGGTGGTTTCTGATCTGGGAATAAAGAGTGCATAGTAGACAATAGACAATGCAGACAGTATGGGGTTGACAACAATAGTTTACATTTGTTTTGTATAATTTGCTCACATTAAAATAATAATTGAAAATAAATTGTATTAACTTGCAAAGATTTAAGTGGGTTTTGGTTTAAAGCGTCCATTTCTGTAAAATATTTTTTCATCTTTTACTATAGGGCAGAAAGAGACACGAAAACAAGCGTCTCTCTTTTCAATATGTAATTATAAATGACCAAAATTTAATAGCACAAACAGTGCTATTAAACAATATTTTCAACCAGATTACATTTTTCATTTAGGTCATAAGAAAGTGTACTACATTTACATTTACAGCATTTAGCAGACGCTTTTATCCAAAGCGACAACAGTTGAACTGGTTAACCACCAGTTTTTGCAAGCAAATAACATTCTCCTAGAATAAGGACAGCGTCATGTCATAAGGTTACTTCACTTATGCATTTTTAATACATTACTCGAAAGCTATCATTCACTCCTCACACAGTCATTAATTGCTAGCAGCCTAAATTCTGGCAAAGTGCTTAATATTCTAGGAGCTGATCTAACAGAGTAGAAAGGAGGAACATTTCTGGTCCACAATTATTTTGGGCAGGAGTTGTACCTTGAAAGTGACATCAGAAGGGGTCAGTCCAAAAGCATTGGTGATTATCTGAGACATGTAGAGATCTTTATTGCATTTTGTTAATGAATTGTTCAATGATTTGTTGCTATAATTTATAATGAGTGTTTTCTCTGCTGTATTTTAAGAATGCAATCTGATATGTAAATACTGTAAGACTATTATAATCCATAAACTGCAATATGTGTAGCCTACATTATTATTTAATACACATGCATTACAACCTAACATCAGTCACGCAAGTAGGCTTACACACACCTGTTTTACCAAGACAGCCTCCATCCCTCTGGGAATGAGTACTTCTCTTAGAGCAACCACTCTGTCATCTGCAACAGAAACATAACGGTTCATCTAATATGAACATCTGGGGTTATCATATTTAATATAATAGCAGTCTGCCTCTTTACTCCTAGTGTGGATTAGAAACACACATATAACGGGAAGATACACACGGTCACGCTATAATTCTGTAAAGAGGTGATTTATAACAGTAACCCCACTCAACAGTCAGATGCAGCTGCTGCTGGGCTGTGCAGCAAGTTAACAACTGCAAATCTCACCGACATAAAGGTAAACATTTATTAAAGTAAGCTATGTTACAAACAATAAACATGTTGTGAATGATACACCCGTTGCTATGGACGCGCTCATATACCACATCCATGGTATATATTATAGCCTATAACACAATAATTGAATGTTTTTTTTCAACTGTCTAATTATTTCTCATCTATCAAAAAAGGATACAAACCGTTTTTGTCTAGCCTCTTCAGGGCAATCCAAGCATTTGATAAGCGCTGTGAATGATCAAACCTAATATGAGACATGCTCTGCAGAGTAGGTCTACCTCTAATGAACAGCCAATTATTAGTCTATTTAAAAGCCACTTCCGTACTGATGTTTCAGAACAAGAGTTTGTGAGTTGCGGATGATGGAAATTGTGGTTAAGGAAAAAACACACAAGCCATCATAAATCCAATTTAATTTGGTTTTCATTATTAGATTCAATTATTTGTGCACTTAAAATACGCAACTGGAATTATTTATATTACAACATTTGTATGTTTGTTTTTTGATTTTACAAAATATAACGCTTTATGCACTTTGTAGCCTACACCAGCACCTCCTGGTGGTTTTAATCTTGTGCCAACATAAAATTATTATTTTAATCCTATTATTAAATGGGCTTCCTGAAAATAGCAATGCATTGACAGTAGTAGCACACGGTTTTAGCACATATATGTCTTTCTTGTACTAATAGGGAAAATAGCAAATAAAGTGACAATAAAGTTGCCATATATGGCAGTAAATATTGGCCTGCAAATTATTAGATTCTTACATGATCAGTAGACCTACAGCACTCACACTAAACCTGAACTATACAAAATATTCTTTACATCATACAAGAAGTTAGTTAGTTAATAGTTAAACAAGAAAAACAAGAGGTGGCAACAGAGAACATTTATTTTTATTACAATATCACTGACACAGACCTAAACAAATGCACACACACACACACACACACACACAAACACACACACAATACATTAAGACCATATAAAACTTTTGCATAAAAACATGTTAAGAGTTTTGCATTCAATCAGAGGAGAAAATTCACACCTCCTAAAACTCCTAATAATGTTTTGGGATTTACAAATAATGGTGGAATTGCTCCAATTAAAAACATTGTCCGTTTCAAACACAGGTTTTCATGATATTATGGAATATTACTCAAAACTGTAGGCTACTTGTATTGGAAGTAAGCAACTGAAAATATAAATGGCACATAACTTGAAATAATTCAACCAATGTCAAAATACCTTTATCTTATTCGTTTAATGAGCTGTTATTGAAACAAAGTACTGTAGATTAGGAATTTAGAAACAAAGTTAGCCCTAATGACTGCAGAAGTCATTCTACCAGAATGTATTTACTTACAATGACATGTGTATGACCTATTCAGCTACTGACAAATGCACTTATTGTAAGTCGCTTTGGATAAAGGCAGTGGAGATGATACTCTTCTACAAATATCCACTGGCTGAAATGAATGACAGCAGTAGAGAAAAGAAGGAAGGATCTATGTAGGTCTATGGGCAGTTCTGGGATATGGATGAATAATGCGAAAGGTAAGTGCAGGTTTTTTTATTGACCTTGTGATGTCCTTACGATGCTGAACTTCAAGGAAAGTTCAGCATCATACAAATAGGATGATGACATTAATGATGTAGCCAGTATGATGATACTGTTTGGATATGTTAGACTGTATATTAGATACAGTCTGTGTCGTTTTATTGCATGTGCCAGGTCATAGTTCTAGGGAAGTACAGAGAAATCTCCATCTTCAGTGGATGAATCATTCAAATCAGGTCCCATCTTACAGTAACTCTTCATTGATCTTGTCTGCTGACATGGGCATGCAAGAAGTAGGAAGCCTGTCCAGGAGATACTGTCTCTGGCTGTGTGGAAGTTTGTCCAATATGTCCAATATGGGCCTTTCTGTAGATTTTGTAAAGAAAACTCATTACAATAAGATCCCAATAAATAAGTGATTGTTCTGATTCTGTATAAGGAGCATACCTTTAAATTCTCTAACAATGGTTTGCAGGCAAAGCTGTGATAAAGGAGGAACCAAAGAGAGGGTCCATTCCAGATCTTCTGAAAAAGTCCTCCGCATTCTGTAGCTTTTAGCAGAGGCTTTTGATATATTTCGTATGGTAAAAGATAAAAAATTCACTTTCTAGCTCATGGGATAGAAATACTCCACACTCTTAGCTCATTGACACCCAGCACTGTAAACATTTGTCATTGTTTTCTAACAAAAGTTTGAAATCATAATTTGGCCAAAATGCCTCACTTAAAAAAAAACATCATGTAAAACAACCCAGTCAGATTTGGCCTTGTGTGACATCCTTTCTGGATTGCAACCAATCATCTCTGACCTATCCTCCCACTCTCAGTCAGATACCCCATCAAGTTAAAAGAACAAAGTGCATCACCAACTGAAATAGAATGTTCAACTGGAAGAGAAAAAAGTCAAAAATGACAGTTGGAAATTAGAACGATATGGGCCTTTAACAGGCATTAGAGACATGAGCTACACTAGCAATTGAGGAAAACTTGAGGAAAAGGTAAAATAAATGGATAATAAAAGTCCATTTTTCATCAACACAATGCAGAGACTGTGGGGAGGTGGTGTAAGAGGGAGGAAGAGAATCGAGGGAGTGTAAAAGAAAGTATAAAGATGAGGGAGAAAGGGGGAAGACAGATGAGAACAGACAGGAGAGAGAGATAAATAAGCTGCTAAATGCCTTGTTTGGTCAGAGAGCTGCCAGCACCTTTCACTTGTCCACCTTTGGAGATTTTCCTCCTTCCCTGATGGAGAGCCTGGAGGAAGCTAACCTCTGCTACCCTCAACTATCCAACTCCTCGTGCAGAAGACAAATGCGATGTCGCGCCGAGGCTGTTCTCCTCTACACACTAACGTCCTCCATCGTCCTGCTCACTGTGACTCTCAACCTGATGGTGGTCATCTCCATCTCACACTTCAGACGGCTATGGAGTCCTACGAACCTGCTCCTTCTTTCCCTGGCTATCTCAGACCTACTGGTTGGACTTCTGGTGATGCCAATTAAAACGATCCGTTTCATAGAGACCTGCTGGCTACTGGGTAACCTCATGTGTGGCCTGTCGTATATTTTAGGCTTCATTCTCACATCAGCCTCTGTGGGAAACATGGTGCTCATTTCGGTGGACCGCTATGCTGCTATTTGTTACCCTTTGCAATACACCACCATAATCACTCAGAGCAGAGTTACAATCTCTGTCTGCCTGTGCTGGGCCTGTTCGGTCTTCTATAACGGAATTATATTAAAGGGACATCTTCAGCAGCCAGACAAGTTCAACCCCTGCTATGGAGAGTGTGTGGTGGTCATTGACCGTATCTCTGGAGCCGTTGATCTTCAACAGGCTTCAACCAAACTCTAAATGTGCTGTTCTCAAGCCAGATCTCATTGAACTTGTACTTGTACCCATATTGAATGAAAGTAACTGTTAACGGAAACAAATTTAACTTATTACTTCTAGAAGTAGATATTGTTCTAATGAGAAGAAACAACACAAACACAGGGAAAATATTTTTAACCTCCTCTCTGTAGATTGAATTAGTTTCCGACTTATAATGTGGACTTGAAACCCAGATTTTTTTCCTCAGTGACGTCGAAATGGAAGTTATGGCCAGCCCACAGGCATGTGGTATCAATTTTGAATACTGAAATAAAAAGTGGACGTCCTGTGTTTGGTTAATTTATAATGATGTTAAGTTGTATCTGTACATAAAATAGTCACCTTTTTTGTTGCTTTAAATCCTTATGACCATTCACAAGTGTGAAGGTAATGGCACAAGCGAGAGCTAAGGGGTGATGAATGGATGTTCACCACCTTCACGTGTTCACAATAGCCCAATATCACAAATTAGCCATACTGTAAATGGATACATCTGATTCAGTAGTGCCTACAGCGGAACTGGCCTAAGTATCGCTGAACATTACATTTACATTTACATTTAAGCATTTAGCAGACGCTTTTATCCAAAGCGACTTACAATTAGTAAGCCTACAATATGGCGTACAGTATTTACGTTTGTTTTTCCTATCCAACCAATGTGCTGCTTGGATTATTTAGATGTCTTTTTAAAAACCTGTATAAGATGCTAATATAATTTGTTATATACTAATGTTGGCCTGGCAGTGAATTTTACCCCATGTACTGGTATAATTTGCATCTATTTAAGTGCAAATCTTTATATTTATTACTAATAGATCTATTATGAAATGCCACTCAGTAACATAGCTACGTTCACTGTTTCTCCTTGGCTACTGATATCTACACAGCATATTTGTGGTGTTGCCATTAATTTGTGTTTGTGAAGGAATATTAAGTATTATAACAAACAATAAGGTGCTCTAGATAACAAAACAGAATAAAAACTGTTTGCTCATGTACTGTGCTGCATTTTGGCAATTCATTTTCTACCATACATTTTCAATTTCAATTCAAATGTTGTCTTGACCTACATTAATGATTAAAGCCACATTTTCAACACATTACAGTATATTATAAAAGTATATTATTTAAAAAAATATTCAATCAGTATTTATTTCCAACCTACAAAGCACCAAATTTAGTCACCGTTGTGACTAAAAGAGAGCTGAGCCAGAAAGCGAAGCTCTCGATCTACCGGTCAATTTTTGTTCCTACCCTCA
>JAOEHI010047453.1:0-20608 GCA_025447815.1 Percopsis transmontana | reverse complement strand
GCCATGCAAGGCGCCATCCAACACATCGGGAGCAGTTAGGGTTAGGCGTCTTGCTCATGGACACCTCGACACTTAGAAAAAAGTCAGCGGGTATTGAACCAGTGACTTTTTTTGATCGCCAGACGACCTGCTCTACCCCCTGTGCCACAAGGTCACCTATGTGGAGTTAGCTTTATGTCTTGTCTGCTTCACAATAGGGTGGTAGTTACAGGTAATTACAAAGGTTTTGTTCAATGTAGCAAGTTAGCGAACAGACACGGCACTATCTTATAAGAATAATATCAATATTTTTATTTGAGTTATTAGGGTGCGCTGAACAAATGCCTTAATGTTAATTCCAAATACATAATGTCTCATTCTCCCCACTAAACAAGTAAGCAACCCAGGAATACCGCTGAACATTAGTCTTATAGACACACTGTGTCTCATTGTTTGTGTGTGCCTGACCTTCAAACCTCCTGTAAACTTGAGTTACCCTCCAGATGAGGTGATTAGGACTGGAGCCTGGATCATATTAGCAGAGGAAATGACACGTGAATGACTGAACTCAACAAGCGGCATCACTGCCGCGTCCATCTCTTATCCTCCACAATGCACGCAGGGTGCTGGACACATCCTGGCCCCCCCGGAGTGCCGTTGAAGGCAAGGAGGCGTCAACACAGCAGGGGGATGATACTGATCTTCCTGGCGCTTCCATCACCTTCTTACACCCCCGATCCCAATCTGTGAAAAGACCCTTGTTTGTCCTCCTATTTTCCACAAATCACAGTGAGATCCTGCCCTGCACTCCCCCTATGCTACCAACCCAATTGACTCGTTCTTTGCCCTTTGCTAACCCCTCGTCCATGCCTTATCTGATCATCTCTCCTGCCGTCTTCTGCCGGCTCTAATCGACCTTCCTTCACTTTAACCTAGTGGGCTCTGAACCCAGGACCTCGGGCACCATGTGGGTTCCTTCATCATTCACAGCGGGGACAGGAGGAATGAGGTGAAGGGGGGGGGGGCTTGTAGATAAGGTCAGCCTTTAGAGCTGGGTTTTTGATCAGGCTTCAAGCAATGCTGAACTTTCGTTAAACCCTCTGTGATTTTCTTACCTCAATATTAAGTCCTCACACTGCTGTTGGACATGACCTGGCCGCTCGCTCACGGTACTGTGACACTCACACCCACTCACACAACTTGTATACTTCTGTCATTCACTTCCATTGTTTCTCAAGAACACACTTCTAATGTGTCTAACTGACCTCTGTCTCTACTGGTACTATGTATTCTCAAGTTATTTATGTTTCTTATAGAATTTTATTTAAGGTACATTTCAAGTTTTAATCCAAAACACAATTATATCCTAATGGTGGATGACTATATGCCGATCAGGTAATGATCCGCAAAGGATGTATTATTTCTTCCTGAAGTCATTGTGAGGACTTAAAGAAGCTACAGAGTCAAGGGTTGAACAAAAGTTCACTAACACTTTAAAATGGCCGCTGGCAACTTTGGAGAATTCAATGTAGATACTAAAAGCAAAGATTTTAAAGAGTACAACCAATAAAAAAAAACACTATCTCTACTTCCCCTGGTCTCCTCCCCACAAAGTAAAATACTCCCTGCTGGAGGTCTTCAGGAAATTGGCATTGCTGTGCATAGGCCTGATTCTGATTTGTACGGGCTGCAATGTCCCTACCAATCACAATCAAGCATATGCACAGCACCATGTGATTGGGAGTTTTTCCAGTGTTGATGTTGATGTCTCGGGGCATGTCATTGAGTGATAGCTGACAGTGTGTGTAATAAGAATTGAACAAAACACTTTTGTCAGTCTATAAGACAAGAGAAGCGGAGAGCCGAACCAGCTTGCATAAACTCCTAGAGGAAAACTAACTGTTGTGGGCATGTAATTGGGACTCTTAAGACTCAGGCACACACTTGCTAACACATTCAATGTTTAATTCTTTGAGCTTCAAAGTCTACCTCAGGGGGTAGACTTTGTCCAAACAACTGTCTTCTTCTGTGATGGCATTATTTATCCTGGATCATTCCAGCTCTAAACACTGCCTCCGCCATCCATCATGTTCAGACATGAAGTGGGAGTCAGCCCTGTGAGCTTAAACTGTACTTGCCTAAATAATCAATAACCCTTTCTTAAGTAAAATGAGTTTCCCTTCACAGTTCACTGGGTTTTTCTTGAGCTCACTTCATTAAGTGCCAGGGAACGCACTTCTTTATCAGATTGTCTTGTTCCCCCCGGAGTGCACTCGTGGGTAGAATGGGGTTTCTGAGAATTGCTGCTGTCCAGGGGCTTCAGTCCGCAGACCAATTCACGCCAGCTTATCAGGCGACTTTTATCTGTAATGTCAGCTGAGGTTTTCTTTAACCTGACCATTCCTTCCAGATTCCAGATGGGGGAATCAATCTTGCATGGTCCCGTGGCTTTCTGATAAACTGATAAAAACAAATGCAATGAAGATCTAGGATGTAGATATTGATATAAGGCAGTCGATGTACAGTAAGGTACCAAAGAGAAAGGCAGCTACTGTACTGTAGTTCAAAAACTCAATAAAGGAGGAGTAGATGCACACATTCAGGACTTTATGTCAAATGAAGAGGATTAAACCGTGTCTTGATTTAACTAAAAACTTTCCATAAAAATGGTACAAATGCAATATTGGTCAAATCAGTTAAATCCATGAATCCATTAAAATGACTTTACAAATCAAAAAGACTTCAAAGCTATAATATAAATAAATAATAACATGGGCAGGAAAGGCCTGGTAAGTTTGTGGCTCTCCAGATCCCATTTCAAAGCCTTTGAACACATTTATACCCTGCTATTTCTGACCCGGGAGCACACCCTTTCTTTTCATGCATTTCTGAACACTTGTGTGACTGATCTGCTGCTCTGGTTATTAGTGCTGAAGCTGAAGCTGAAGCTCTAATCCAGAGTCTTCCATCCAGTGTCCGTCTGCCTGCCACCGTAGAACTTCACACCCCACATGTAAGTGCCCCCTCAGCTCCACTACATATAGACAGACCATCCTTTCTTGTCTTCCTGAGGCAGAGGTCGTACACATCACAAACCTTCTGCATCCTCATTCCTGGTTGGACGGGTAAAGCTAGGGTCCTCTGTAGCCTGTATCTGTTTCACGGAGGGCTTTCTATTCTCGTGCCAATCGAATGGTATCTCTTTCAGCGGTCTTGGTGTTTGTGCCGCTGTTAATAGTGAGGGCCCGTTAAGGTAGTTGTCAGGAACTATATCAGGGATTAGGTAACAGTTTGTAAAGACATGAAAAGCAGTCGTGACATGGCTCTAAATGAGGAGGCACAATTCCCTTTGGAGGGTAGAGATACCTTGAGAAACTCAATATAATCACCTCTCTCTCACCCGTTCTTTATCTAAAGTGCACGAGCACACTTCCAATGCCTACACTCTGTCCTGGACGCAAAGCCTTTAGAAACACACACACTCACGTACATTATTGATTAGCTTACAACATTAGTAGTGACAGTAAAGGAGCTAGAGAGATCTAGTGGGGCACCTAAGGCGATAAGAAAGTCAAAGAATGACCGTCACAAGGTCAGAAAAGACGGGTGAAGATTTAAATGTTCTAAAAGGCAGAAAGAAAAGTGTTCGGAGAATACACTGTAAAACATGCCCACGCTCCAGGTTTAATAAATAAATGGCATTTTGTTTGACACAATATTGGTAACGTGAACATTGTCATTTCAGAAGGGGGCACTGAGAAAGTGTTGCTCACCGTCATGGCTAAGAGTTTGCCGTAGGTCAGATGGGCTGGGATGTGGTCTGGCTTGGCCTTCAAAGACTCCCGATACCACTGTTCTGCCTCAGCCAGCTTGTTCAGTCTCATATAAGCCTCCCCTGTGAGAAGAAGGCAAGGGTCAGGTCAGGTCAGGCCTGGGGTCGGAGGTTAGGTCGTCAAAGGTTAAGAAACAACAGATCTTTTTCTAACGTTCTAACAAGGAATTCAATAATAGGCTTTGTGCACCAAGAGGCACTGAGGCAGTGATTCTAACCACGGGGGTGGGGAGCCCCTCGAGGGTACATACAGGTGTAAATTAACACAATGGCTCATATTTATTTTAGTATTCAGAAAGCAGAAATAACCTCAGAACAAGCACTAAAATTCAGAAGTGGTTCTAATACATTCACATCCACACAATGTAAGGCTTTCATCCATTACTGAGCCAAGGTGTTTTTTTTATAGGTTTTTTATAGGTTTGTTAACCTATAATCAGAAATAAAAATAATCAGTGACTAGGAATCCGGTTTCGGAATAAGTCCTACTAGTTCTAGGACAGATGTCAGTGCTGGTTCAGGGGTGTCTATGATCTCTCAAGACATTATCCGACACCTCTTCCTCGCAGCAAGTGGAGAAACCTCTGTCTGCTAACACCTGAAATAACAATGACCCAATCCCAAGCTTGTGCTTACAACAGTATTGCTGCATGGCTCTAACAACACAGGGGGAGTAATCGGGCACAACACCGCCAAAACAATATCTGATCTGTAATTACGGAGGACAAATTAACGGAGGGTGACAGGCGTTAACATTTCACACAGACTTGTAGCGTGGTTTATATAATATTTCAGTTCATGCCCCAGGAACAGACTGAGGAATTATTGATGTTATCTACACTAATTCATAGAGTAATAAGGACTAATGGTTTCCTCGATAAAAATCTAGGATAAGCAACAGGTGGCTGGTGAATAATCGGCATGAATAATGGCCTGAAAACCAAACCTTGTTTATTAATATCGCCTGCTGGTAATGCTGTGTAAAGATATGTTTGAATACTTCGACCACACGCATGTCAGTGGTATCAAATTTTACTTTTTGAGGGAAATTACCAAACCATTGTAAAGATAGTTTTAATTCTTGTTTTTATGTTCTCAAAATCAAAAAGCCTCGACACATTTCCTTGTCAGCATCCAACAGGTGACATAATCTCCATATCTAAACAGTTGGTGGACTGCAATGTCGAAAAAAACAAAAGTTTGTCTATTACCCTGGAGCAGTGTGATTTTCAACCGTTTGATGTAATTAACAGTGTACAGTGCACAGTACAGTGCCCAGATATTATATGAGATTAGAATACACATCGACATCTAAGAAAAGGTGATATTGACTCAAAGTAGCGGAACCCCTTCCCCCATTTGGGGCCGAACATTCCACGGCCCACCAGAGAGCGTTGGAGCGAGACCAGCGGGGTTGCAGATTACCGCCCAGGTTTGGCCCTGATGAAAGCTTCCCGCTCCCTACAGCCTGACAAACAGTATGTGAACCGCACACTGGAGCGGAGCCGCCGAAAATAGACGTGAGCAGGTGTGCCCAACGTTTGAAATGACTCATTGTGGAAACAAGCGCTTTGCAATAACGGCCGCACATCTCCAGCGCAAACACATTCCCTCACGGTGCAAACACTGTGTTTTGGTCGACATTTGTTTTTCAAAATCCAAAAGTATTAATGCAGTTAGCATGCTACTGAAAGCCATATGACATGGGACCAAATAGTGTAGGCTTGAAGAACATTGAGGGTTTTAATACAGTATCAGGAAATCCTCAATGACAGATTTCCATAAATACCTGGTTCAGATGACTGGCCTCAACTGAAAGTCTGTGTCCTCAAACGTGGGACAAGGGAAACATTCCATGGGACACTCATAGGAAGGTAAGACAAATCACTGTACATTTTTAGCTGCACTATTACGTAACTGTTTTCACTGACTTCGCATAATCTGAAAATACATTTTAATTTAAGGTCTGCAATTAATCAGCGAACGCACAATGGCGGGTAACAAACACACCAACCCCCCGGAATAATCCTGCTCGTCTCAAAAATATTTGCTTTATTTCCTGCTGTGTTGAAGAGAGGGGAAAAGCAGCACTTACCCATCATGTTGTAGAGGCTTTGAGGTGCAAATTGTCTTGGCATCTTCTGTATTGCTTCTTTATACACAGTGAGGGCCTCCTGTGAATGGAAGGGGGGGACGCATTAGAGACCACACCAGGCTGGACCAAGACACTGTGAATACACTCTGAATGCACAGCGTGGAATCGGGGGTTGCTGAGAGGGTGGTGGACACAGAGCGGCGGAGAAAGGCTCTATCCTCAGTGTCATGGCAATTAGGAAAACCAGAGCAGTATCATATCAGTTCTATAGCATAAAGGCTCACCGATTCACCTCAAGACCTGTTAGGAGTTTGAATGGTAGGAAGAAGTTGAGGCACACTCATTTTGTGTGGAAGCACATAGGTTGGAAGTGTCGGCTCTTGGCTAACACTTTCACTAGCAATTTGTTAACCTTTTTATTGAATGTGTAGCGTTACTGTTTTGGCAGTATTGGTGTTTGCCTTGACCACAGACTTGGAAGGACAACTCTTCGATTGCGTTGTAGCATCCCAAAAATACCACATTTCTGCCCGACCTCTTGTGAATGTTGTTTTCAAAGCGACCTACAATTAGTACATTTGTCAATAGCTGAATAGGATAGAAACAGAACTGAGCCACTCACTACTCAGTTTTAAACCAAAACAAAATGTTTGTCACGTTGGTTTCAACCTCAAGGGTAACTCCAGACACGAATAAAAGAGTAGGGTAGACACAGCTAACAGCTTGTAGCTAATAACATGAATAACGGGTCTGTTTGATTTAAGAGTTCTGATTAGCAAGCATTTAAATCCAGTTTACTGATAAATAATTTGTATTTATGTGTTAACAGTAATTTACATGATTCATTTATGTAGAGGTAATTGAAGGGAATATGCAGGTTGATGCAGTCAATATTTACAGTAATGCAAGGAGTTAATTGTATGATTATCTAAGATGTGTGTGGATAATTACATTGGTAATATTTGGGGAATTGAGGACTGTTATCATCCTTTCTTTAACCGCATGCACCTTTAATTGCTTGGGAATACTCTCACGAGAGTTGGTGAAGTGACGTCAGTGGACAGTCAGGCAAGCAAAGAGTGGAGCCACACAGTTTTTGGACATCTCAATATCTCTCCCTCTCTCTTTTTTCTCGTGTTAATTAATCATTTAATTTAATTTCTGTAATTATCCTGTGCTGATGTTTTGTTGCTCACTGAGTAAAAGGGTAAGTGTGGTCCAGTGGATTTATTGATGAGGAAGAGGACGAAGGGAGTGGACGGAGCGTCAAGCTAGGGCTTCATTCAGTGGAACCTACACTGACAATGACATTAATAGTCCTGCTTGCTAACCAGAACACCTGAACCCGCATTTGGCATTCTGCGACGCGTTTTAAAAGGGTCCTTTGCACATAGTATTGAAACCAATCAAGGTAAAAGAGGTGTGAATGGCTGACTGACTGACAGCCAGTTTATATAAGTGAGCGCTGGAGTGAGTACCCGGGAGCGTACCTCCTGGTGGCCCTGTTCATGCAGCAGCTTGCCCAGGTTGTACAGGCAGCTGGTGACAGAGCTCTTGTGGGCGTGCGGGTCCTTGAGGTTCTCGTCGGGGATGTCAGCGCAGGTGAGGAAGGTGCGCTTTGCCTCGTCCGCGCGGCCCTGGTTCATCAGGATGATGCCCGTGTTCAAGTAGGCCGCTGCCAAGGGTACAACACATACAGGAACAGCCCTTTTGAAACTGCGGTGCCCTTCAACCCCAACCAAGTATTTATTTATTATTACACACAAAAGAATAATAATAATAATAATCATTACTATTTTTATTATTGCCTATAATACACTATGGAAACTTTGGGAATAAACAATGAGTCAGTGTTGCTATTTCCCATGGGTCTCTGTGTTGAGTCGGGTCCAGTGAGAAGCATGGGAGTCTTGTTAAACGTCCTCCAACGGTAAAAGTCAACATCCATAATGTTCAATATGCAGCTAGAGAATAATTTGACCCTGCGGACCTGCCACGCTAAACGCCACGCTAGTCTGGCTCTATAAACACACTTATACGGCGGATCGATCCGGAAGGCTCATCCACAGGGGCCTGTTACATATTCAAGAGTCCGTTGGCGATACAGTAGGATTCTGGGAAATATTACAGCAGCCATTACTCGTGGTCTGAACTAGTGGCATCACAAAACCTTCTCGATTGCCTGGGATCTGCGTTGTTGACTTGATGCTAAATCATCGTAACAACAGATTACAGCTGTGCTCTGTGGTTGATATGACAGTTATTTATTTTTAAATGTGGGGTTCGGAACTGGGACATGTAGAGGAAACCAGAGAGAAAAGCAGATTGTTCTGTCCATCCAATGTGTAGCGTTTTTAATATCTTGCTAGCTGTCGCTAGGCAGTGAGTTTTGCCACAAGCAATGTGTTTCAACCATCTTCTCTGCTCAGGTTATTTAATTAACCTTATTATCGGCTGTAACAGATTGGATAATTGCACGCCGAATTGAAATGTTCTAGTCTAACTGTGAACTTAAATTAGGTATATAATGAATATGTGGAATAAAGGAAGAAACGGTTAAAGCTCTCTCTTTATCTGTCACTGCCTGGTCCCTGGAAAAATAGGCGGCTCATTTATTCTATACTCATCGCCGACAGTGAGCGGTTTATTCTAATCAAGGAAATGACACTGCATAGATGTGTCGATAAAGAGTTAACACGGATAAAGATGTTGTATAGCAGCGCAACATATAAAAGAGAGAAAGAGGGATGTAGGCTGATGGAAAAGACTAATTCATATTCTGGCCTGCGTTCATTTCGTCTGCTGACATGCCCAGGCGGGGGAAGTTGTGAATCTTTAATGCAGCTATCTTAGCCTCTCTGACCTCTACCCCTTCGCAAAGCCACAGGCACACACGGTCTGTTGCCTGGACACACAGCGGCCGAGACCGCAGGATCTGGACTACGTCAATAAAAAGAGGAGGTGTACTTACAAGCCAGAGTTGGCCGGCTTCCAATGGCTAGCTTATAGTAGTGGAGTGCCTCCGAGAGCTTGTTGTTCTCCTGTAAGAGTAGGCCACTGCAAGACATGAAGGAATGGAAAGGAATGCGATTGAAGGCCAGGTTACAGATAGCAAGGTGTTTAAAGGGACACTCCTCAATATGTATTACCCTTGCTGTTAACTGTAATAATAACAGTGAGCTGGGGAGGAAAGAGGGGTTCACTGGACTGTAACGCATTCGAGGAGTACACCTTTAAAAAAAGGAAAACGATAAAAGAGGCTAATACATGCGACATCCCAGCGTGTGGACTTTGACTGCACGGCGTTTAGTGGTTACTGGGCTGATACAGCATGACTAATAGCCACACTGTCTGAGGCACTAGACTCATGGGAATACGAAACAAGGCAGTATTTCCTCTGTGCGGACAGCACTGATCAATAGAAACACACACACACACACACACATACACACATACACACCACAGACAGAAGGGCATTTGAAAGCAGATAGTCCGATTGTTTACATGCACTCATTACTCAGAGAGACAGCAATGCATGAAGGACACTTCTTAAGACAATTAAACACGCAACAAACGCTAACCGTCCATGTTTCAACAACATCAATCCGGGCCCACAGCTGCCTGCGCTTAAATAATACGAGGGAGAGTCCGACAAACGTGTATTGAACGCAACATACAATCCATAGATGACTGAATGCAAACTCACAGGTTATAGAGCATGTCTGCCATGTTCCTGCGGTAGAATAGAGCGTTTCTGTAGGCCTGCTCGGCCTCATCCATCTTGCCCTGATTCTTCAGGACGTTTCCGAGGTTGCCCCACGCTGGCCAAAGAAAAAACAAACAAAGAAGATGAAAACAGTGAATTGTAGAATCAAATATGAAGGGAAATTTGTTAAAGACACAACCTAGCTAGTTTCATTCTAGTTTAGGCCTTTTTGGCAACAGCTACAGTAATTAAGTGTAAAGTGATCCATTTAAAACAGAGTACGGACATTACACTTTGTGGGCCAATGCCTGTCCTCTCTGGACATGCTTCTAGTGTCACAGAAGAATAAACAGAGAGCTGCTCTTTTATGAGCAGTAGTCTGGAATCATATATCTCAATAAGCCGTAAATACATCAGCAGAGAAAACTCATTTATTAAACTGTGTGAAAAAGTTATGCACGGTGGCTTTGAGAACTTCTAAAACAAAAGATGAAACTTAATTTTGGTCGCTCATGAAATAAACTCGAGCAGCGGGAGTGAGCTTTATGCAGCCAGTAGGCGTTTTCTGGCTTTACTGGATCAGATCTGTCCTTCTGCTGTGCACAGCAGCGGTGTTCTCTAACCTCTCTGGAGGGAACGCTTCCGGCTGATACTGCAGCTGGTGCGGGAAGACATTCATATGGGCAAAAGAGTTGACACACCAGGGTAGCTTTGAGCCACAGCCCCCAATTATTTCTAACCAGAGGGGGGTTTGAAAAAGAGACCTCCCCAGAGCTATTGCAGGCTTAATGGCATTAGCTTTGAATGTGGAGTAATTGACATGTGAAAATAGGTGGCTAAGGACGGGTAGACTGAGGATTATATAAATTCATCCGGAAGTCCAAATGGAAAAAAAGGAACCCCCTGCTGTCGATAAAAAGTGCACAAACCTGCCAATGACTTGAAGCCCCTACGGACAACTCTAGACTTTTTTTGCAATATTGTCACATCTTTTGTTGAAGCTAAATCAAATTTGTTAAAACAACACCACTAAATGTAGTAACTAAAAGTTACTAAAAGTAATTTTAGCCTATCTGATCAATGAAAGCTAATATATTCTCTGGTTTTGTATTGCTTTTCTCAATAAACATAAGTATTTGTAGGGGTGATCAGACCTGGTTAAGCAGAAATGTTAGGGAAAAGCTGAACTCCTGGTGATTAAATATCCAAACAGTAAGTGTCCCCCAGTTGTGCCCAGTTGTGCCCAGTTGTGGACAACTTTGATTATTGTAATTATTGACTGTTTTAAGGAGTGAATGGTAAACCTTGATAAACCTAATGTTGTGCAAATGCATAAGTGAAGTAACCTTGTTACATGATGCTGTCCTAATTCTAAGAGAATGTTATCTGCTTGCAAAAACTGGTGGTTAACTGTTGACAAATGTACTGATTGCAAGTCGCTTTGGATAAAAGCTGTAAATGTAAATGTAAAAATGTAAAATGTCACCCCACACTGTACAACCCAAACTCATAATGCTACTGTATTCTTGTTTGTAGCGGATGTTTGACAATGAAATCATTTGAGTTATTTGACATAGACAAGTATGTGGATTGTATTGTGTTCTATCTGTGAAATTATGACTCATCTTGCTGGCAGTTTGGTTGAAATGCTGAGTGATAACGTATGCTGAACACTCCTTGGAGCGATGTATTTATTTAAACGGGGTCAAAGCATCTGACTCACCGATTCCAGAGGGATATGTCAAAAACATCAGAAACACAAATACAAATCCCTTGCTGATTTGGTTTTCAGCCGATCTATAGAGATAGACCAGCAGATTTCACTAAATGACTAAATTGGAATAATTACTTAGCAGGCCCTTTTTTTAAACCCCTCGAGCTTCCTTACCTCAATATTGCAAAAAAAATAAATAAAATAAGGCGGCTCTCTAGTGTTCCAGTTGACACAATCAAATTGTTCCAGGGTTTAGTCTATGTTTTGTTTTTTTTGTCCAGTTTCTGGTCCAGTGTCTCCCGCAAACAAAGCGCTAATCCAAGGTGAAGGTCTGCAGAATGCCTTAACCTCCGGGGGAAGGAAGCTAGAGAGTTGAGGAGTTAAGTTTAGGGGCAAGTCAGTGTCTGAGTGGGACTCAGAATAGGGGTATTAGAATTCTTCTGAGCCGGGACGTTGTACCGGTCTGGGCGGCTGATGGTCTGCCAGAACCAAGAGCCGCCCTGCCTCGGCCGCCCCGCCGAATCTGAAACGGAAATTAGCCAAGACAACAGGACCTGCTGCTACCACAATAGTCCCTGTCCTCTTCTCCTCCTCAACATCTCTAGGCACACTCTGCATCACAAACTTTGGACCGAGATCTGGGACGACCTTGACTTGGAACCCTGTTGAATATTTGATTAGCTGTCACCGCTGCCAACTGAGAAGGACTGCTGTGCCAGTTAAGAAGTCCTTCCAAGTGGAAGAGGGCATTTGATTAAATGTAATTAGAGTTTTGCAGTGAATACCGTATCATGGAAGTCAAGTGCTACGGAATTATGAATCTTCTTACTAAAACACTTTGCCCACGGGAGCCAAAGCTGCGTTTGAGGTGAAATGTTAAAGTGACAAGTGTGAGAGTGAACACTTAGACAAAACGCGATGTTGCTTCAGGGATAGGGAGTTCAACCTGTGAACAAGTATATTACAAGGTTGTACTGAATTATTCAGTGATGAAGTAGACTGAGAAGACATATTGCATGGCATCACTTTCAACACCTTGCCCAAAACGCTCTCCATGCCACTGGCAAGCTCCACACCTTAAACTAAAGGGTTGAGAGCGGCTGTGCGTTTGTGTGTGCCCGAGCAGCAGCAGCAAGGACTGTTACTGTGGAAAAAACAGACATGTTGACACACAAGCAGGGCGCAGCTTTTTATGCGCTGACAAAAACCTTGATGTGCGCAAAGCCTAGATGAGTTGAAGGGTGAATCACTGACACCTCAGTGCTGGGCAGATGGGGTCCTAAAGCGATAGTCATAGTTATTAAACCCTCAACTCTAGGAGGAGGCGAGGAACTGGAAACTATCTTTTGTTTTTCAACCTCTAATATTTCTAAAAAAAAACATACGTCATGCTACTAACATGTGTAGGAAGCCATTGAATAGGTCAATTTATGTTAAAACACGGAAACAATTTTACACAGCAAACGGCAACATTGCATTCTCCTAATACTGTGATAAGGAAACATCCATACTGTTACACGCCTGTCATAGTAGCAGCGGCCAAGCAACATTGTGCTATATTTTACCTCCTGGGTAGAGGAGTGCAGCCATTGGCAAACAGCAGAAATACTCCATTGGCAAATAGAGTTTATCATTAAACGTTTGACTTTTTCTAGTTCTAAATTAATCAGAATCGCTGTGAAGTGGAAATAAATAAATAAATAAATACTTTAAACGCAGAAATACATAAAAATAACTTTAAATTGCTACCCTTTCAACTGCAGTACCTCACCAGCTTTAAGGCAGAACATCTGGTTAATAAACACATACGTAACACATACGTTACAACCTTGTAATATACTTGTTATGCTACATTTCACCTCCTGCGCGGCGGAGAGCCACCAGCAAACGGTAACAACAGCAGGCCCTCACCTTTAGCAGGATTGACGTAGATGCCCGACCTGTAGAGCATCTCCTCGTTCTCCCAGTCCTGGTTCCTCAGGACCGTCTTGACGCCCAGGAGGAGGAGCAGGGCGGCGCTGCAGCACGCCAGCGCCGCCCTGGAGGACCGGCGCCTCAGCCGCACGTGCACAGCCCTTGCCCCGACGGCCACCAGCAGGCAGAAGCCCATGCTGGGGATGTAGAGCACCCTCTCCGCTATCACGAAGCCCACATAGAAGAAGAGGTTGGTGGCGGGGAGGAAGGGCACCACCAGCAGGCCCAGCGAGAACACCACCACGTTGTCGGTGGTGGGCAGTGGAGTCCTCGTTACGTGCTGACCCTTGGTCCCGTTCTGGGTGCTGGAAGCGGGAGGCTCAGCGCGCGAATACTCTGTCTGAACCTGATGATCAGCGCAGTGATAGCCATGTCCGTTGCTGCTGCCGTTCCTGCCATTGGTCAGATGGTGGGCTTTCCCATTGGCCTCTTTGCTCTGCGCCGCCTGGCGCGACCGCAGGCCAAACCTCGCCAGCAGCAGTAGTCCCACATAGAAGGCCACGGTGGGAATGTTCCTCCAATCGGCGGGGCTCCTGAGGAGGGGCAGGGCGTCCATGGACCAGTCAAAGCTCAGCGTGTCCGGGCAGAGGAGGAGCCAAACGTTGACCGCAGGCAGGTGGAGGAAGGTCAGCGCCCGGGTGAGGAGCGAGGGGGAGTCCGACGCGGGGTTGTCCGAGTTGGAGAAGTTGGGCGGTTTGTTGCCCATCCAGTAGAGACGACAAGCCAACAGCAGAGCCCCCCAGGCAGCTAACACGAACACACTGAGGAGCAGGTGCACTTTCTTCCTCTGGGGGAGAGAGAGAGAGAGAGAGAGAGAGAGAGAGAAAGAGAAAACATGGTTCAAACTCAAACTGAATGGAAAGGAACATGGAAAACCCGTTACGGAAAGTAAATAAAGGATAAAGAAAATATTATGAGAAGGTCTAGCCAAACGCTTGTTTTCTGGCTGGTTTGTGGAAAGTGGAACAACTGTGAGGTAGAGAAGGAAAAAGGGAAAAAGAGGAGAGCCAAATCTATTGATTTGTAATTTCTCCGATTTCTTGACTCATGGCTATTTTATTTTAATCTGGACTGCATTAGCAAATAATAATAATGTTTGACTCTAGTAATAAATTAATCAGAATCGCTGTGAAGTAGAAAAAAATACATACAGTATCCTCTAAACATAGAAATACATAAAAATAACTTTAAATTGCTACCCTTTCAACTACAGTATCTCACTAGCTTTAAGGCAGAACATCTGGTTAATAAACACAAACTAAACACGATAAGATAAGGATATTGAATTTCATTTATTTATTTATTTATTTACTATTATATCGTAAATTCAGCTTTAGAATGTAAATCTCTACCCCATTAATGAGGTTGGGTAAACCAACGTCAATATTT
Organism: Percopsis transmontana; assembly: GCA_025447815.1. Lineage (NCBI taxonomy): Eukaryota > Metazoa > Chordata > Actinopteri > Percopsiformes > Percopsidae > Percopsis > Percopsis transmontana. Next base: position 5,919 of record JAOEHI010047453.1, on the reverse strand, counting down.
TAGCAGCCCTAGATGTGTCCTCAACATCCCAATGAAGGACACCGTGGTGTCACATTTGTGGCCATGCATTTCATATCACCGGCGCTCTGGGCCTGTACTATTTATTTCCTTCCTCGACCCCATTGTCATTTGTAGATTGATTCAGCGGGTAGAGGCTTCCCTAACCCTCTGGGGACAGACTGTTTGACTGTGGGGGAAATCTCTGTTGCCGCCTAATACTTTGTGCTGACGCAGTGACCGGAGGCTATGCACCCAAAGCCAAGCCACAGAGCAGACAGGCTGTAGTCCAGTGCTCCATGACAAACCCACGGAGATGCTCTCCAAACAGCAAATTAAGGATGTTTACAGCACATGTGCGCAGCAATGAAGTGGAGGGAAAAAAACTTTAATAAATACGAGAAATTAAAATTTTTTTTTTTATTTGTGCAGCAAATCACAAATAAATCTAGTCTCAAATATATTATATATCTAAAATATATATACCAGGGACCTTTCTACAATTTTCTGTGGCAGTTATATAACTGACCGTGAATGCTAACCTCCCAGAAAAAGTTCCACGTGGAATTGTTCCATCTTATTGTTGCTAATTAGCATTTGTTTGGACCATGGAAAGGCTTTAAAGGTCACATGGCTCTAACTCATTGAGAACCGTGCGGGGAGATCTGACAGAGATATATGCCACTAGATGTTATCAAGTAGCTGGGCAGAAGAAAGGTTACCACATGGTCTTATGACCAGATACAAAATATTCTATTTTTGCTCACAGTATATGATGCCCTGATATTATGGAAATGACACAGTAGAATTCAACAATGTTTTTTTGTCATGTCAATATTGTACGACTGAGTGAAGGTATATTTCTGTCAGCTGCAATGCGCATGGGTCACCATGCTACAAACTAGCATAGTTCATCGTGTATGGCCAAGGGAATATATGTTGACACCAATGGGTCAGGTCAACTTCCTGCTGAACAAAGGTTAATACCACAGCTATGCATCATTAGAATTAGCAATCAGTGACACAAGACTAGGCCGTTAGCGGATATTTAGCGGATGACGGGATTGTCAACCAAGTAAGTAAGTAAGCAAGAACGGTGTCAAAAATATATCAGAAATATACCAAATATCAATGAACCAAACATTACGGTCTATAATGAACACTTTCACTTTAAACACATCAGCCTCTCAATCTGTCAATTAGTGATAAATAGTGCCAAAACAAAAAGCAGTCCCAAACATGTAAATGTTTGGGACTGCTGCTTTAAAATATTATCCAATGTTGCCAATGCCGTAGGGGGAAGAAAGGCCACTATAAACCACTTTACTGCCTCTGTCCAAGGACCTCTTAAGATGTTATTGCAGTTTCAAGAGGACCTTGGAGGAGACATGCATTGTCAAGGCTCTTGCAGGAAATTAAAACCATTCCTCCATCAAAACTGCCATTTCATCCCATAGCCCCAACCCTAAAGCTGTGTGCACACTGAACTTTATATGAACCCCTGGGTGCCCTCTCTGAAAATCTCACAAGGGTTTAGACACACATACAGTACACCCTTACAAAATAATACAGGGTTGATGCAGCCTCAGCCACTTCTCCAACTTAAACAGGCTGGCAGAAACTATAAACAAGACGATGTCCTCTAGAGGAGCTGTTCCTTGGAGATGATGCGAGCGAGGTTGGCAGTGTGGCTGGTGTTAATACAAGCCAACATACAGTGCAGGGAGATCCAGGCTGGATTTACCATGCTCCCGGACAGACTGTCAGGCCTTCTGTCTGGGCTCTGCAGAGGCTTAAGAGACACCAGGGAAATGGAAGGGGGCTAACGCACCTGAATTCTGTTTGCTGACTTTTCCTTTTCATTATTACTTAGATTAGAAGGGCAGAACCAAAGCTTTCAATGCTTTGATTGTTTATCGGTTATAGGATTCAATGCCAAAAATCGATATAAATCCCCTTCATGAACAACCCAGGAAATAATGAGTCTACAAACTGTTGTTCTCTAAAACTTTCATTAAACCTATCCACACCAAAGCTCTCTTGTAAGTACCATAGGCTTTGTATGCAGCTGGGGCAGTGTGACATAAGAAACCAATTAGAATTAAGCCCACAGATGAGCACTCATTTTGTCTGTTGGTCTACAGTAGGAGAGACAGCGCATGTCCGACAGCTGTGACAGTGTCGGATTTGACTGGGTGTGCCATAGTGCGTATCCGGTGGCCATCAAGGTAACACACTCCCAACACACCCTCATCTACAATTAAACTGGCATATCACAAATCTGCGACAGGTTTGACAAATCACCTGAAAGCTCCAAGTATCTTAATTTCCTCACATTGATTATTGATTATGCTAGCAAACATTTGTCTTGTTAGCAAAGTAAAGCCGAATTCCATTAGTCTAAACCTCACTTAGCCAAACTTACTTTTCTGCCAGGCCTTTCTGGCCAGATACGTTGGTGGTTTAATGCGCACAACAAATCACTGCATGCGGTTATAATCACATGTACAACTGTAAAAATTACCTGATGTTAACGTGTTTCAGCCAAATGTATTGTATGTTTAAGGACCATAGTTACTGTGTATAGTTTCAAATTGCGATGAAGTTTAAATCTATAATGGTCCATATTATGTTTTGGTCCACAAGACCATCTTCCACATGCTTGTTTTAAATCAGAGGTTATCCCCGCTGTTCTGTGCTGTACGCCTACACCATGCTTGCGTCTGTGTGTGTGTATGTGTGTGTGTGTGCACTTGTCTGCATCATGTGCATGCATGCAATACAATATATATATACATGTACTGTAGGATGTACCGCAACACCTCTGTGCTGTTGAATGGTAGTTGGCTCTGTGCCCGCTCCCTGGCCCAGCAACAAAGAAACATGTCATCCTCGTTCACATGACGGTTTACAGGCAGACGCCTTTACCCCGCCAACGACCATACGCTTGACTCGGTCAGGGGGGATTTTTGCGTGCAACACTCCCACGCATGTACTGCAGTCGAAGTAACAAGAATAATAATTACAAAAATTTCACCCCACAAAAGCACCTCATGACTTCTCGTGGGGTACCGGCTGCCAATGAGAACCCCTCTTCTAGCGTTTAACAGCCCGGTGTGCAAACTGCTCTTGACTTTCTTGGGAAACAAACTGTCAAAATAAAGAAAGCTTCCATGAGCGAACGGGAGGATAATGTTAGTGATGAAGGGCAATACAAACCACACTCTAATATCTCCTGAGTAAACAAACGTAAATCCGGGAGGGTTCAAATATCTGACCTTTGGAAAGCACAAGTTCAATTACAATAGACGTAAGGCCTCCCCAAGTGTTGGAGCTCTAATACGCCATAAGCGAGGCATTTCAGCTTGGTTTCTATTGTGTATAATCCAGTTTATCTTCAAATAAGTGGTTTAGCTCAAGCCCGTAGGCCATTTCTTTTTCTTTCTACCTTTTTTGTGTTCCAGGCGCAATCAGTTCAGAAGCAAAACAATTTAGCCTTTACAAGGCAGGCATGTGAAGAAAATGTCCTTGGAGATGAAATGCAAAACATACCAATTAGAGAGCATATATTTGTGTCTGCCCCTGCATGTTTTTATTTCCCTGCACCTCAGTTAGGTTACATTTAGCAAATGCAAAATTAAAAGAGAACATTTCTTCCTTAAAATGGGCACGAAAATGCAATGCTCCCGTTTGAAGAAACTACAGCATTCTATTTACTTTTGCAACTTCATTCACGTCAGTGTTCAGCCACCATCTGTGACTGGCTTCGCGTACACCACTCGAGGATGGCTGACCCGGGCCCTTCACCCTACCAGCATTACTGAGCAGAGATCAATTGTTCATGGAGGGACTTCCATCAAGGGCCTGATCCACGAGGATAGACTTCTAATGGAGGCGAAAGCGAGTTCCAACCATGATCCACAGGCTACAAATCCTGACACAGCCTTCAGCAAGCAGGGGACGGCTAATGCACAAAGACAGATGAGGACAAATGTGCGCACGCACGCACGCACGCACGCACGCACGCACGCACGCACGCACGCACGCACGCACGCACGCACACTTTCAAGGACAAAGACTCAATCTGAGTAAAACCATCACATTTCCTTATAAAGCACTGCATCATCTTATTATGATTCTACATACTTTGATAAGACTTGTGTGAAAGAGTCCTTGTTTCCTGAATTTACATTGGGGCATCCGGTTTAGGTCAACCACAAATGTACTCTTTTCTCCACCTTATCAGCTACAGATGTGAAGATTGTGTAAAGACCTGATTATTGGCAGACAGGACAAGCCTGGTGTTTAGCCTGCCAGCAAATACGTTGTGAATTAAACATCAAAAGATGGATTAGTCATCATGTGACACATTACACTTTAAGAGAGCAAAATGTCAGTCTGTTTCTATGCATTTGCATTTTCTTCTAAGGACTAATTCTTTAGTCACGATTCCTTTATGGAATAATAACACAGATTACTGATTATTCTTAGAAAGTCTATCTTGAATGTATATATGGATGGGGGCCGTGGACCCCAAGGAAATTCCTTTTGTTGCATGTATATATAAAAATGTAAGTAATATAAAGTAAATAATTACAATTCAATTATGCCATTTAGCAGATAATTTTATCCAAAGTATACAAGCGTTGAGGAGCAGGCATCTGGCTCAAGGACAGGCCCATGCTGGGGCTCGAACCCATGACCTTTCAGCTAGGAGCCAAACACCCAGACTTTCCAGCCTCCTAGATTATAAATGCAAGTTGAATTCCAGAATCTTTTGGTTGCCTCTTAAATAGGCCTCTAGTTAATTCTGGTGTTATATTATATGAATGTAACAACAACAATTTTTGTATAACATCTGATCAGCGTGACCACTGGCCACATGGTAAGAGAGGTCATGGACTCCAAGCCCACAGTAGTCTAGCCCTACAGCACATATGATCAAAGCAGTTAACCAAAAGCCATAGATTCAGCCACTCTGGTTGAGAGACGCAAACGACGGCACTGTCAGAAACAGCGGGGCTCTGGAAATGCTCCAGTGAAACGATACGAAGAACAAAACGCAGAAAAAAACGAAACATTTATTGACTGTGAAACATTAAAAATAAGGGAATTGAAAACAGGCAGTTACCTTTTTTCTGGAGGGGGTGGAGGGCGGTCTGAAAAACCACTTTCATTAGAGGTTCTCTAGAGGACCAAACGTGACAAAATTTGACCTTAGCAAATTAGCCTAGATTATGGAAAACCCCCTGACCAAAGTGGCGTAAAACATGCCAGAGCATGTTCTCCTGGTCACCCTTTATTAACCATAATCATTTAACCAACAGAAGATCCTGTTCCTTCCAAACCCCTGAAGTTTGAAGCTCAGACAGCGTGCCTGTCCAAGAAACGTCCCAATCAGCCAAGCAAAATGCCTTTCGTTTCGGTACGTTTCGAGGCGGGCGGGCCGGGTTGAAGGGTCGTAGCGGCGTTCTCCCTCGCAGTGCCATAATCAAAGTCCATTCATCTTCTCATCTGCAGCAATCAGCCATGGCATTCTACGGAGCCTCAGCGGAGATGGAGATGTCAGATAGAAACATCTAATTTTGCTTCAACTAGAAAGAGCCTCTGGGGGGATCAAATGTGGCTCTCGTGCTGAGTAACAGGAGAACTAAAGGTATTTGGAGGAAATGTGCAACGCTAGCTAGATTGGACAGGCCTCTGTGCTGATCAAGGAGAGTCAGACACTAGCCTGAGGCCCAAGGAATATAAAGAGCGAATCAATGGAAAATCCTCAGGCTGGTAATTGTTATTTGAGCTGATTTAATATATATATATATATATATATATATATATATATATATATATATAATGTTTTACAAACTCCAATCCAAAAGAAAGAAAAATATTTACCATGGAAAAGCCAATCATATATAAATATAT
>JAOEHI010047442.1:0-20610 GCA_025447815.1 Percopsis transmontana | reverse complement strand
TCTCTCTCTCTCTCTCTCTCTCTCTCTCTCTCTCTCTCTCTCTCTCTCTCTCTCTCTCTCTCTCTCTCTCTCTGAAGAAAAGGCACGTAGCTGTAAACACCAGCATTATCCCTCCATGACACAAAATAGAGCAGATCAACTCTGTTTACTAAGAAACTCCCGTCATGCATATGCTACTGTTCTTCTTATGGATGGTCCTTGTGACTGGTATGTGGTGAGATGGAATAGAAATATTTCTCTGGTCTTCGATGAAATGTAAAATGATATAATTTGCTCTCTTATTTATAAAAAGGAAATACTAATTAAAATGTGAATTAAAAAATAACGATGATCTGCATTTTGCAATTAAATTTTTATTGTGGCACTTGAAGTTAGTGGCCAGAATTCTTTTGTGTTATTTGGGTAGTCTCATGGGGTGCCCCCATTAGCTGGCATGAAGACAGATATTTAATAGTATTAACCATTTCTTAGTTGAAAATCAAATAACAATATCAGACACCTTGATATAAAGGTTTTGGCCATATTATATTTTTATTTTTTAAATTTAACCTTTATTTAACCAGGTAGGCTGTTGAGAACATGTTCTCATTTGCAATGGCGACCTGGCTAAGAAAAGCGTACAACATACAGTTTCACATTTAATACAATATAAAACAATATATTACAAAAGGCTACATAAAGTGCAGATCTATGTAATTGCTGAAATGTAGATGAGTCGATATACAGTTACTGCAAATTGTGCAAATTGCAGGTTATAGCTGCCCGCTAATCATTTTCAACAGTGTTGAACCTTGCACCAGTCATTGTTTTCATCCACAATGTTTCCTGACCAATAACTATTGAACTAGACACCTTATCATACAGTGTATATTAATTATTTAGCAGACAGTATCTGACAAAACATTGATCTCACAAGTTCCTTTTTTATATTCCCCTATAGGTCAGTGTTTTGACAGTGACATCGCCAAGCCACATTGGAGGCTAACCCAGGGCTTTGCTGCTGTGTATCGACAACAGCAGCGCCTTCACCACACTGCTCCACACAAGAAAACTCTACTAACCTTGCTGCCCTGCTGTCAGGCTGACTTGCCGGCAGGTACATTTTGAGGATTGTGATGATGCAAGAGTGAAGTATTGGGGAGAAACAAAGAGCAGTCCTCTCCTTCCAGCAAAAGGCCAGTTCCAGATTCACCCAAAAAGACACATGCCTACATCCCCCCTCGCGGAATGAGTGCAACTCGCTGTAGACTACGGCATAGTTCATCCCAGTTATTCTGTATGTAATACGCATTGTGATGTGTATTGAATTGATTATAATGGAATAACATTGGATTATTTCAGTGAATGCAATATGAAAATAAATACATGGCATGGAATGATTTGCATTGTGGAAGGGAACCACACAATACAAAAATATATTGTAGAATGTTTTGGCTTATTCACCTCTGTCTTGATGACGATTGCTTGGCACCGTTGTTTGTCTCCTCTCACTAGGTTTTTAATAAATTTTTACATTAAAATGCACTTTCAACCACAAATGGTTGTGAATGATATCCTTGTGTGTGGTTCATTGTGTGTTCAACATCAGGATCAAATTATATTTAATTTAGAATAGGATTCAGAATTAATGTTTGAGGTCCCTACAATATCTGATGTGAGGCTCAACTGCTTTGTGTGTGTTGGTTGTTTGGTATACACAATGCGCGTGCGTGTGTGTGTTTGTGTGTGTGTATGTATGTGTGAGCTGCATGCTGCAACTTGCTTCACCTTGACTTTGATGCACTATTCTGATTGGTTGGTTGGCACTATCCCAGATGTTGATAATGTGATCTGTGGCTACTGCTGCAGCGACAAGCCTGTTCCTGTTTTGACAGTGCCAGGCTTTCTATTGATCCGAGTCCATCAGATCCATTTTTAAAACCGAGTAGAATGGACCAGTCCTTGAACAATGGAGATTTATATTAATGCAGCATCCTACATTTGGACATATAGTATAATTCATTCAAGCCATTCCAATTCAATTTTAGAAAAGATTTGAATGTACATGGGTACTTGCCTGTCTGGAATTGTAACTGCTGAAATTCTGGCAGTCAGGTTTGGGTTCATTTTGAACCCTAATCCGTCCACTCCTGACTAATTTATCCTCGCTCACATAGATAAATCTACAGTATAGTCAGCATCTGGCGGTTGCCAGCTAGGTGACTTCTCATGTTTAATATCCTTTTGTGTCATTCACTTTAGTGTGCAGATGAGATGATGTGTGTTCATTAGGAGATAGAAGCAGCCCTTAGAGCTGATTACCATGTCAATCTTAATAAGGACTTATTTAGTTAATTGAAAAAAGGCGAGCTGTGATAGTAAGAGGTTTTTTCCACACAGGTAGCAACAAGAAGCTCAAAATAACTTGTTGGTTAATGTTTCATTAATTTATTCACAACCCTGAAGCTTCATACAGTTTGGTCCCTCTAGCCTCAATAGATCATAGATTTTTTGTTTCTTAAAGAAAAGAGTGTCTTGGAGTCAACAAATAGAGTATATTGTATTGCATTTTTTGTACTTTTATGGATATAAATAATCATACAGTGTCCTAGAACGAGTCCAGATCAAAAGTTGATTCCATAAAACACAAAATCTAAATTCATACCAATGCTTTTAATAACTGCCTCTAACAAACAACAACTAATCATGGCATGGTTTAGTACGGCAAGTCTGAGAAAACATATTCACTAAAATGTCAACTCTCATGCAAACCTATGCACAGTTATGCATCAATTCATTTGACAGGCTACTGGTTAGAATACAAACATCTCCTACCTCAGTGTCCCCAGTTTTACGGTATCTGACTACACTTAGGAGGACGTAGATTAAGTCTAGTTGCTGACATATTGTGCTTGTAGGCCTATACATGACATAGTCTTATCTTTGTACAAATGTACTATCACATATGCAACTCCAGTCTGTAGATTGTTCCCATTTAGGTTTCTATTCAGCAGGAATTGCGTATCTTTCCAGGGTAACATCTGGAATAAGATTATATATATTGTGATTCATGCTGAACACCTTCATAGAAACAAAAAATGATGCTGATGAAACAGAGAGAAAGAACTCGTCATGCTCTCTAGTGATAACAGTTTAGGCTCTGAATATGTGAAGGGACACTGCAAGCAAAAAATCACTACCTCCACCACTACCCACTACTCCCCAAAGCTCACCTTTCTTTAATCCCAGCAATTATCAAACCTGCAAAGGTTTGTCAAAATGACCCACAGTCAAAGAAAAGGTAGTAGTTATTTTTAACTTATTTCTTTTCAGTATGCCACACTAATAACAGCCTTTAAAGAGCGGGGGAATAACGGAGGAGGACTTCCCTACCCGCTTCGATTAATATTCTGTACCATCTTCTGCAGTGATTCCTGGTGCTGCACGTGTGAGAGGGAGAGCCTAACAGCCCCTTTGAGAGCAGGAATTTATGAGCAAACTCGGTCACACTGAGCCTCTGCTGAGGACATCATGGCAGATAATAGCAGCCTACTCCAAGCTGCTAGTAGTCTACGCCTAGCCAGGACCTTAAATGGGGTTTCAACTGAAATTCATTAATAGGATCGCTATTCTTTGCCTCCTTTGCCTACAAGAAATAATCTGCTAATGTGGTTTGCCTGAATAGGAGTGCTGGAGCCAGGAAGGGGTAAAAGCGTAAGTGGAACTTACTACAAATGACGTCTTTGTTCACTCTGGATTTGTAGGCTGGCAGGAAGCACCGTCCTTAGCCCCTAAGGGAGGCATGCACTTCTTCACTGTCAACTTTCTCAGGAATGGAAAAAAAAATCTGTTGGTAACATGCATGAGAAAAGCATGCCTTTCTTAAATTATAAAAAAATACTTGAACACTTTCAACCTCAACAAAACTACCCACCCAATGGCTGTAAACAAGTACAGCAGACTGATTCTTAATACTGCAGTCATGTGGACATTTTCAGTGATGCCCAGAGTAGCAAGAGACTACTGAGAGATTATTGAGTCATAGAGTATTGTTTATTTGTGAGTTACTGTCGATTCATAATGGAAGATTGCTAGAGCCTAGTCTAGTCTAGAGTTTACTTCTGTTGTGCCATAGGTGAGCTCCCTCTTTATACACATTTTTGGCACAAAATGGAGGTACCCATCTGTCCTTTATATTTCTCTAAACTGCCATACTGTCGGAATGGAACATAAAAAAATAAAAAATAATAATAATTGAAAAACAAATCATCACAAATGAGAAGAGCATTTTCCACTTTGAAAAATGCATCTTAGTTACATTTCACCATAGAAAATCACCAATCTTAAATATGAATAAACCCGAAACATTTTGGCTGTCTTTTGATAGCTGTGTCACACTTGAAATTTAAGGAAAATATGCAATTTCCTAGAATTTGTCAAGATAGAGTTGGTCTAATGGAGTTTAATAAATACAATTTCATAACCCTAAAAATGACCAATAATAAAATCTACATGTCTGATAGCACCTGGTTTCACAGTGGATCATCTAGTGTAGAGAAAATAATGGCTAATATTTTCTCAGCAACAGAGACAAAAAAAGAAAGACATTTTGTTGCGTTAAAACGAATCTAAAGAGCTTTTACAAAGTTTTATGTGACAATGTAGGCCATGTCTTAACGTTCTTCCTGCTGTCAACAGCCAGCCTGGTAGCAGTGCTAATACCTTTGTTGAAGCCTATCCCTCACAACTCAATGCAGTATGAACTGAACAAGCAGTGTTGATGTGTTTCTAAGCCTAAGAGACAGAGTGGCAGAAGGAGAGAGGTTGGTGAAAAGGACAACTGGAGCCCTGCTACACTGGGCTGTGGTCCGGAGAGGCGTGTGTCCCCGTCACAGTCAGACACTCAGCTGTCATGTCCCTGGCTCTGCGCAGGCCCATGTACAGCCTGTCGTCCAGGTTACTAGTCAGTTTGTCCGTCAGCTCAGCTGTGATGGTCTGAGGACCGTAGCCTGAGGAGTCAGAGAGTCGAGGGGGCGAGTACTCGTCAGGGGGTTCGGGGGGAAGTCCGTGCTGTTTGCTCTCCTCCTTAGGGTCGGGGTGCTTGCCGCCCGCCCCTCCTTCTCTCTCGGAGACGGGAGGGCGAAGAGGGGCATTCTCCTCCGCCGCCCCCTCGCCCTGCTGCTCCGCGCGGTCGGGGGGGGTGTCGCTCGCCTCCTCGTCGGGCGCGCTGACGATGCGGGGCAGCGTGACGTGGTAGCTGGTGTCCAGCGGGTAGTTGACGCTCTCGCCCCGCCGCAGAGGGGCGCGCTGCCTCTCGAAGGAGGAGTGGCAGTGCCTCACGCCGGGGTCGCTCCACTGCTTGTGGCGCTGCCACTGCTTGCGGAGGTGGACGCGGGAGCGGTGCTTCTTCAGCGGGAGCTCCTGCTGGTCGAACTGGGGGTCGTGGCGGAGGAACTGGTGGAACAGGGCGTCCGTCTTCTCGTCGATGCTGTAGTCTCGCCGGTGCGGCGGCGGCGGTGGCGGCGGGGTGGCCTCCCCGGGGGTGAACATCTGGCCGTACGGGGAGGACCAGCCCGACGGGCCGGCGCCCGCTTCTAAGGTGGTGGATCCCCCGTGTGCGCCCATCGACGAGTTGTCCTCTTCAAAGAGGTAGGACTCGAAGCTCTTGCCGACGGTGCCGGTGCGGCCGGCGCTGGTGAAGTGGTGTCTCCTCTCTGTGGCCGTCCTGTCTTTGGGGCTGCCGCCGCTGCCGTTGCCGTTGCCGCCGGGCCTGAACAGCCGCAGGTCCTCTGGGCCACGTGAACACGGAGCCTCTATGGAGGCGTAGCCGCTGTCCATCTGCAGCAGCTTGCGGTTTCCCGTCTCTCCGTCACTGCTCCCCCTCTCCGAGGGCACGGTACCCTGTGGCCTCTTCCTCGCCTCCGGCCCCCAGCCTGGGCGCCCTGCCCGGGGCCTGCTTTCCTCTCCTCCCTCTGCCTCGTCCCCCGTGTCCTGCGATGGGTAGCTGGGGAGCCCCCCCTTGTCGGCCTCGGCGCGCCCCCCCAGCGAGCACACACTGTCGGCGTCGCTGCACACGGAGTTCCTGTCGTTGTTGCTGCTGTGGTCGGAGGCGGCGTACTGCTCCAGCGAGGCGCGGAGGGTCCAGATGTCTCTGTAAAGGGCCTGTGTGTCTCGTGTGTCCTGTATGTCCGGGGGGTCCGGGGCGTCTGAGGGGTCGGCGCCCTCCCCTCCGGCCAGGGTCAGCGCTTCGTCCTGGGGGTCAGGGGAGAGGCCAATCACCCCTGGACCACTGTGACTGCAGCTGGGCTCCACCATCGCCTCCACCTCTAACCTGGAGTGTGGGCACAAGGGGTGGAATGGGAGCGTGCAAAGCGATGCAAGAAAGACACATGCACATATACACACAGAGACACGCACACGGAAAGCACGGGTTAGTACCCAATCAACACGTTTGTCTGTGATGTGGTTCACAGTGCACACTGAGGTGATGGTCTGAAATTAACCACGTGAATGCGGATGTCATGTGTCTGCCTGCCTTTAGTCCTGGGACAAAGGCAATGATGCAGGAGAATGCCGAAGCAACACAAAATGGCTTTAGGTATGTTACTAAATGTAATTGAAACTACAAATGGTCAATGAACAAAATGTCAATGTCTTTGTTAGGTCAAAGCAGCTCTCAATTGCTTATATTTTAATCAGAAAATAGGCAAATATAAAATGTGAATTGCATTTTGTATTCTTTGTTTTACACAAATAACATCTAACCTCTAATAAATGAAAATTAAATATTTGCGCATCCCTGCCTTGCCATATGTCTAAACCTAAAATAAAATGCTGTAAATGTAATGACATCATTACACAATGGGATCACTTGATTTGTTTCCTGCCTGAAATTAAATCAGCCCCATGTCCCAAATCTCAACTCATTCCTTCAAAATATGCATTCAGGGAATCCCCCTCATGTATTTTTAAAGCATGACATTGGTTTTCCGGGAAAGGGGTTGTTTAGAGAGCTTTATTTCGATTTAACTTGATTTATTACAGTTAGGCAATCCAGTTAGGAAATAAAGTAACAATTTTCATTTCATTAAAAAAATAATAATCAATGATCAGTAGTCAATGATCAGTATCGACATGTTATTCTTTGCTAACCAATGTAGTTCTAGTTTAGATCAAACATATTTTACTTCAAACTGGGGCTGAAATTATTAGTTTTATAAAATACAATTTATTATATATTATAAATAACAATGTACAGTATATGACACACAAAATTGTCTTTATGTGGAAAATACCAAAATGCTAAATGCAAGTACAGTATTCAACACTGAAAAATTCAAATAAAATGAGAATCTGAAGCAAAGAACACTCTGGGTTTGGCTTTAACAGGATGTGCAAAGCAGTGACTTAGCAAAGCTGTTGCTTACTGTATTTAGAGCGTAGATAGTGAACAATGCTCACTATCTTCAAATTGCACAGCTGAAGAAATACAGTATGTGCAAGGCAGCAAAGCAGTGGACGGGATGAATGGCAAGGGAATTAAAAATACCTGCCGAGGGAGGGGGGTGGTGTAGAGGGAGGGGAGAGGAGGCGTGTAGTTGGCCGGCTGGGGCAGTAGGTGACGTCTTGGGTGCGGGCGATGTACTGGATGAGGTCTATGTGGTGTGTATCCTTATCGTCCTGGTCCATGCTCTCACTGGCTGCTCGCTGACGCTGAAACTGTCTCCTCTTGGGAGAGCCTGGCACCGGACATGGGAAATGAACTGCGAGTTATTTCCATAAGTCACTGTGTAATGGCCAGGGGCAGAAGTGACATTTTGAATTCTGGAAATAGCTCAGAGCAGACGATGAGATATTTTGATGGGGGTTTGGGAATTTTGTGATCTTTCTCCTGTCCCTTGGTATAAGACAATTGGCGGTGGGAATGATGGCTCTGTGTGTGCAGGATGAAGGGGATTGGCAGGGAGGCGTCAGTAAGGGGTTCAAACCACTTTGGAAGCCCAAACTGCGTCACTGAGCCATCTGTCGCATATGTGTGTATGTAGTGATCGTGCAGTTACTACTAAGAGCCAAGAGAGACATCTCACAGTTGATGCCTGAAGGCCCTATTTATACATTGTCTGTTTACCACACCAGTGTAAACAGAATCAACAATGCGCAAAAAATACACAAATGCAATAAAGAAGGAAATCCAAAATAATACAATTACAGTAATCACAAAATCTCCAGCTAATGATTATAATCAGTAATGCACGTTCAAATGGATATATTTAATTTCCGTCTCTGCAGCATTTGGCAGGTAAACGTTCTTAATAAAATAAAGTACAGTATATGACTAAGGATGCTCTTTCCATTACCTCTGGTGTCCAGACTTGAGGCTCTCTGGCTGCTGTCCAGCTTCCACTTCTTGATTTTAAAGTAAGGGCTGGCACCCTCCAGGCTGGCATGGCGCCTCAGCTTGGTGAAGAACTGCATCACGGGCCCCTTGCCCTCCGGCCCGCCACCAGGAGGCGCCCCGCTCACCACTGACGCCCCTTCACACACACTCACACTGCTGGGGCTCACCGTACCCCGGGGCCCTGCTCCCATCATCTCCATCTAGGTTGAGAGAGATGTGAGAAAGAAAAACAAATCAGACTGCTAAGAACCAGTGGTCTGTGTATAATGTGCACCGACAGTAGCACTCTACAGGGTCTTTCTTGTTTAGCCACTGCTCCTGTTGTCATTCCCCCGGGCCTGCCGACCCCATAACCTCCTGATGGCTTACTGCTCGACTGGCTGCTAGACCGACCTACTCATTCATTCAAACCCCATAGACCCAACAGTGACTTTTCTTCTCTCTCGGAGGTTCAAAACACGGCTGGTAATTAGCATTCCACCTGAGTTATCCTTGTCAAGTGAGCATGCATTTTTAATATGTATTGTCTATTCGCCTATAAACCGAAGATACTGTAAAAAAGTAGAGGTTGTAATAAATAGGAATCAAAAATAATCACATACTTCTTCTGATTGTAAATGCATCATATGTATGATCATAAATGAATCAACAAAGGGAACAGTTAACCGACAAATGCATCACAAACATCTGAAGTTCTTTTATTATTGCCTCTGTTATGTCATGCGTGAATGACTGAGCAAAAGTGGCGAGGTCTAGACATGGTCTTACAGAGCTGGAGCTGGGCTCCTTAGTGCTCAGAGCGGAAGGACTGTCACTGAAGCTGGTGTCCACCACTGAGTTGAGGGCATCTCCAGGAAGGGCTGAGCTGGGGCTGATGCTCAGGCTTGTCAACGCTGTTTGGGGCAGTGGGCACAGCATTGGCTAAAGCACACGCACACACAAACACACAGACGCACATACACGTACATGCGCGCATCATTAGTTTTCCTTTAACCGTTATAATGTGTTAAAACCACTTGATAAGTGGCATTTCATATTCATAGTAATCTAGGAGCTGTGCAGCAGACCATTTTCTACTGTCTAATTTTATTTTGGTTTATTTTAAATTATTCTATCCTTCCTATGCTATTATGTTAGGCTCGGCTGTTAGCATTTCATTTTCAAGTCCTTGATATGTAACTGTATGAGGACTGCTGATGTCTCTATTCTAACAGAATGTTGTTTACTTACTGACTGGTGTACGACCTATTCAGCTATTAACAAATGGACTTATGAGTCACTTTGGATAAGAGCATCTGCTAAATGCTGTAAATGTAAATGTAAATGGTGCAGCTGGGTTGTGAATATCTAGGATACCACTGCTAGTCCAAGTCCAGATACCCTCCCAGGCTATAAGTCTAGCCCCATGAAGGAGCAGCCTCATCTAAATGGGAAATCAATGCATATTGCCCATTTAAATGAGTAGGTAAAGAGATGCACGACACCTGTGTTTGAGTACATTAGGCTGATACATTTTCCCAGCCTGACCCATGTAATTGATGTTCCAGTGTGCCCTGGCCGTGACTAACGATGCATCAGCGGGGCAGGCCTGTCACCTGGAAGATGGAGAGCGCCGACTTAGCGGCGGGACGTGTCGCCATGGTGATGGTGTTCTCAGCAGAGTCACACTCGGGGATGGTGACTATCTTGAGAGCCGGGGGTGGGATGTGGAGGTGTGTGAGCCGGGCATTTTTCAGGTGGTGGAAGTCTCCTTCAGTCAGGGTGTACCTAGGAGGGCCAACACACACACATGGGCATCGTACGTCTTCCACACAATACACTGTTGTGTGTGTACATGCCCACTTCACAACAGGCAGCTTAACACCAACAATATATTATATAAGGACATGACACACTTGCACAGAGCCTTCATACAATTATTATGTGTTTCTTAACATTTTTTCCACATCACACACACACAAATTTATCCTTCCAAGAGTCAAATAGCATTACGGTAACCATAGCAACTGCACTACGCAATTAGCCAAATCCACTGAGAATCACTAGCAAGTCAAACATAGCTGGGAGTGGAAAGTAAGTCACTAGGAGAGAATGACAGGGAAATAGATCATGAGATGTAACAAGGAGCTGCTTCCTTTCCATGTCATACATAATGCTTTCTGAATTTATTTAATTAACAATTGTTACAGCACCACAAGGTTAATATCAGTATAAGTGAGGGGTGAACTATTGAAGCTAACACCATTAACTACTAGTAAAGATGTAGAATGTTTCTGTATATCTGAGTGTGTGGGTATGGGGTGGGGCGTTTGTCAGACCTGCGGCCTTTCTCCTGCGGCTTCTTGCTGTGGTCAAAGAGTGCAGCCTCGTTAAAGGAGACACGTCGTCCCGTGGTTCCAATAGACAGGAAGCGCTCTGTCTCCTGGTCATGAGAGCTGGCCACCGATAGGCAGTCTGACTCATCCACCCTGATGGTGATTTCTGTCCAATCACATAACGAAAAAGAGATTTGTGTATGAACTTATAACATCCCATGTACGTGTATCTCTGATGTTGGGTTATTGACTAGTGAAGTCAAGAATGCCATACTATTTGCTGCTTTAGTTAAATGTTAAAAATCGTTGATTCATTTTAATAACCCATCATAACATGGGGTCAGTTTAGTGATCTGAGTGTTCAACACCCAAATCTAAGTTCATGGGTTCCAGCCCTGGCATGGGTCAACCTATAAGCATCCTTGAGCAAGATGCCCAATACTCACTTTGGATAAAAGCATCTGCTAAATGATGAAAATGTAATATCAATGAAAGCTGCTGCATTATTAAACTAATTTCTATGAAGCTTCCAAAACCTGGATTATATAAATCCTTTATGCAGACTAGATGAATATACTGTAGACTAGTCCCATATGGCCTCTCACAAAAAAAAAAATCTGTATTCTCTATTTCCCATGCCCTTCTCCCTTTTCCTCTTCTCTCTATCCACCCAGGTTCTCCCTTCCTTCTGTCCTTTCTCTTGTCTCTGGCCAGTTCTCTCTCTCACCATGCGTGGGTTGAGTCTCCTCCATGTAGGTGGTGTTGGCTTTCTCAGGGTCATCGCTGGCCCTGGGACACACAGAGACATTCAGAATAATACTGTGACATGATTACAGCTGAAGTCTGTGGCTTTCATCTATGGAACCCAGCCGCTACAAGCAACCACACAGGAAAGGCCCTGCGATTAGTACACATACATCAGCCTGTTGAATTGCTAGTTCATTCACTATTGGCACTAGAGGCAATGCAACAAGCTTGAGTTCATCTGCATAGGTCAAAGCACTTTTGTCGGACTGTATGGGTGGTTAGCTGCATAATCAAGAACTTAAATTACTGCCAGTTACTTGAAAAGCTTGTGGGCCCTATCTTACACCCGGCAGCAACCGTGACGCAAGTGTCTTTGCTAGTTTCAGACCAATGCAGTTGTCATTTTCCCATCCAGCGCCCACATTGTTTAAATAGCGAATGCGCTTGCGCCTATAGCAAATGCACAACGCGCTTACCCTCTGCTTGTTACACACAGGGATGCGCAGCAGCGCACAAACATCCAAATATTAAAAAACGATTACAATGTGAAATATTATTATTGTGTACATCATGATATTTTATCTTGCTGGAATTCTGCTGTTGCCCTAGATGGTCTGATCCGTTTGCTCTGCAGAGAAGCGCTATTTGTTATTACTTGGCAAATGCGGCATTATAATAGCAATCCGCAAACGTGCAAGCACACCTGGCTTTGAAAGGGAATTTGAGATGACACTCTGATTGGTTTATTGCATGTTAGGCCAAAAACACACCCATGAATAATTAAGAGACTAAGTCCAACCCTTTTGAACCATGCGCCGTTAAACTAGCAAAAATGGATTAGGACACTGCCCTTGCGCCATGCGCTTTAGACCGTGCCTGTAGCTCGTTAAAATAGGGCCCTGAGGGTCATTTGAATGTACACTGCATTGCATGGTGCTTAACTGGATAGAGCAGTTCCCACTCATCATTTTGTAGTTTAGAAAACACACAGTAAACAACATAACTTTATTTACTGTGTGTTTACATCCATGGTAAAAGACCAAGAGAGCTCCAGTCAATCTTAAAGGTTTAGAACAAAGGAGCTACTTAGACAGTGGCAGCAGAGCCTTGCTCTCCCTTCCCTTGATATCAGCCTTAATTGCTGCTGATCTGTCATGTGTGCGGCTCAGAACCCACGGCCAGACCAGCTCTACGAGGCAGAGGGAAGAGCGTGAGATCTCTTCTTCATCATTTCTCCCCATCTGATCCATTTGTGCTATGCTACCAGTTTGTATGTGTGTCTGTGAGAGAGAGAGAGAAAGAGAGAGAGAATGACTTGAGGGATTTCTCTGTCCACCCAAATCTTTGCGCTCTCTTTCTTTAATTTCCTCTATTCCCTCTGCCTCTCCAGGGAGCATGCTGGCATTTATGTGTGTCTGTATCTGTGTGTGTTTGTGTGTGTGTATTCTCTGTGTGCACGTGTAGCTGGGTGAAACGCAAGAATAATTATGGCCAATGGCTGCTATGAAATCTCATTAAACCCGTCGTCTGTAGCAGTCTGCACAATTCTCTGCTACGCAGTAGCAAGCCTGGCTGCTATATTCTTACAAGTGTTACAGATCAGTGGTTCTCTTTGTTATTATTTGTTTCATAATTTTTAATAAATGTACATACATTGTTCTAATGGTGATATTGTTGTTTATTAAATTTTTATTATCATTGTCTGCTTGCGTGATTACATGTATGCAGCAAAAATCCTCTTCATTAAGGAGGCAAATGGTCAGAAACTATATGTACTATATGATGCCTGCTGCTGTTTAGCGGGACATAGCATACTGGGGGCGCTGCGTGTTACTACTGAATGAACACCGATGAATCACAAATAAACAAGCATGTATATTAAATGTGCTTCCAGCAAGCTGTTTTCATAACGTCCCCATGGGGGGTCTTGACACACCAATAACAAGGCTCTAGTGTAAGCGGATGCATTGTGCAACCCTACGTCACCATGGTTACATCACTGGTTCTCACTCCCTCTTGTGAAACCGTTTGCTTATATTTGGAATACACTTGAAGCTGTACAGAATATTTTGGCATTGTTTCTACATGTCGGTGGGGTTTGTGAATGCACAGCCTGTTCTGTACCAAACTCACTCTCATTGGGACTTTAACACTAATGATTCTGAGAATGGTTTAGAGATGCACTGTAGAGCCCACAGAGGGATTTAGGTGGTTTGCTTCATTTGCAATTACAATGAACCGTAGTATTTACTGTGCAATTACACACACTGCGTGAGCATAGCAGACTTTCATTCAGGATGGACGTGAACAAAAGTGGGTATTCAAGTGTTCCCCATTGTGTGCTTTGTCTAGGATAACATCGCGGATACCGCGGCGAATTTAGCCTAATAGTTTTGGCATGGATTTGAACTTACTCTACTATTGAGTATTCTGGATAGGAGATCCAGCTAAATGCTACAAGTCTCACCTAGCGTAGCGTCGGCCATCTTGAAAGCAGTGGCGACAAGCGATGAGGAGGACGAAGATGAAGATCACGGTTCCTACCAGGAAGATGGAGAGGATCACCAGCAAGAGAACATGGCTGTCCTGCTGCCCTGTAGCCTCAAGTGGCACCTCCTTAGAGAGCGAGCGAGAGAGAGAGATATCCCTTTAGCATTACTCAAAGGAAGAGAAGGTGCACACAAAGAACGAGCAAAACAAAAAGCTTTCCACATGAACATCAAAGCACCACGGAAACCACTCCATCCGATGGGGAGTTCATCTGAATAAAGGCTGCATAGGGAATGATCCACACATTTCTTTTCTTTCTGTTTCACCATGTTGTACTAAGTTACAATATATATACAGTCATCTCCGCCAAAGGGCACAGGATTGGGACCACATGAAATTGTGCTGTTAACCGGAGTATGCTCATATCTGGAATTTAAGAATTAGGCACTGTATTAGTCTACTGTTTACAGAATGTGCCGATAATAAAACCTATATATAGCTTAAGATAGCGTAGAGAACAAAAAACACCAGAGCCTAGCCTACTGCAGTATTAAAAATAACAGCTAGTAGGCCTATACAATATTCAGTAAATACTGTAAAGTAGTTTTATTTTTTGTGCAAAGGAAATGCTGTCTTGTTGCATTGGCTACAGATGCAGCAAAATACAAACAGTGTATATTAAACACTAGTTTGTGTTAAGTGTTTCTCCATTCCGCTCATGTCTTTTTTGCAATTTTGGATCTACTCCTAACCCGGTAGCGACAGATGTCTGACTTTCTCCCTTATCTATACTTTTTAAGACTTCTACACGTTCTGCTAGTGTAAGGGTCTTCGGTGGCCTGGGCATTTTCTCACACTCCCTCACAGTGAATAAAGCACAGATTCGCAGGTGTGCGGCTACACTGTGTAGCTCAAGGCTGTTGATTTAACCCCATTGGTTGTTTTGTATGCTTACAGTGAATATACAAATGCCAGAGTGCAATTATTCAATGAATGGCAGTGCTATTAAACTGTCTGTGCGTTACGATATGGGACGGCTCACATTGAAGAGGACTGTAGGAGAACTGAGTGGATTAGCCTTATAAGAAGATGTCGGGGGGGTAGAGACGCAACAGTGCCTTAGCATTGCTTTTTTTGCGCCTGCATACAGCTGTATCTTTATAAAGGCTGCTGTGCGTTCAAAAGATTTGAAATGACTATGACTTGACAAATCGTTTTAAGAGTGTTCTGTTTCCATTGCAGTAGATCCGAGTCAGCCGTTGTATTTATTTGCCAATAGGAAACAATCCCAACAGAACGCATTATTCATAATAAGTGAGCAAAACACAATGCAGGTGAATGGAGAGTGACAACAAATGTTGTCCACACATGACGAAAGAATGTACTGTCAGTACTTATATAGAGGAAAAGAACAAATACAGTCAAATATTTCGCCAAATTTCAGAGCCCTAGACTCTGTGGACTGGATGCACAGCAAGTGTTAATAAATACTGAACCCTGACGTCAGATTGTAATTTCTCTGTGAGGGGAAATTAAAGATGAGATTAGATAAGAGATTGAATTATTTTACATCCAGGCCAGGATGTTCTCTATTAGCTAGACACTCGTCTGAGAGAATACAAGGGAAAACGCAATTCAGTTGTCAGTGAACTGGACACACACACACACACACACACACACAGGACGTTTGAGAGCAGGCCAGTGGTGACAGGCAGACTTACTGTGGAGTTTTCTGGTAGGATGTTCCAGACGGTAGAATCATTGCTCATTGTCCAGGCCAGCAAGAGCTTCCCCCTTGAGACACACACATAAACACACACACATAGGCACACACACACGCACACACATGCACACACACGCACAAATAACAAAGAAAGTCACAAGCCTGCAGCTTTCATGTCAGAGGTATTCCTTACTCTGTGTGAGCGAAGTCAATGCTCTAAACATAAGACCTGTCATTAAAGAATGTTAGCAAAGACAAAGAACAGAGAAGAATCATACAATTCAGGTAGCTATTTTGCATTAGTATTAAGTGTAAGTTCATAATGCCACCGTGCAACATTATATCTAGCAGTGATGTCTGTAGAACCCACACACTCACACACAGATTTATGCCGTATAGATTGTCGTGCATTATTCCATATCAGTTACAAACTTTCACTGCCACACATACATATACACATTAATAAAAACAGAAAGCATACCATCACTAAGCAGATAAGCAGTGACTCCACAAGCTGAGCTCTGCTATACTGCGTCTATGGCTGCTGCTATGCGTTTCTTCATACAGATCATAACCATTATGACTGCTCCTACTGCAACCATCCGCCCACACACACGCGCGCACACACACACACACACGCTGCCTTGCTCTCTCTCTCTCTCTCTCTCTCTCTCTCTCTTACACACATGCACCTCCTCGGTAGATTTACTCACCCAGTCGGGGAGAAGAAACATGCCAGTTCCACTTGCTTCCCTCCCTTTATAGCATCCCTGTAGCGCATCCACTAAACTTCAGTACCACATCTTGTAAGATACCACCATTATACTTACTCTGCCATTATACTTCTGTCAGCCTCTCTAAATATTGCCAGCCTATACGTGTTCACAAGAATGCTCTCCTTGGAGTATTACAGCACCACCATTGCCCGTCATATCTTACCCTGATGGAGGGCTGTGTGCCGCAGCTCTGGATGCGTGTTACTGCCCGTGTTGTCTCTGTGTCTCGTCCTCAGCTCCCTTGCTGCATTCTCAGCCTTGCCTCTGCCACCTCTGCCCGCCTGGCTGGCTGAGCTCAAGCAGCAGCGTTTCCCTTCAGGGTTGGCCTGATGGCCTGGGAGCAGGAGCAGAGGCTAGCGGCATGCCTGGCAAAACAAGGCAGTACCTTTGTTAGTTTCCTTGGTTCATAGGTGTCACATGCTTCAATAGCAGTGTTTCAGTTTGGAGGTATAAACTTTTGGCCTTTGTTGCATTTCAGTTTGTCATTATGAAATACAATAGCCTATAGGCTAATACCTCACCAGACAGTAGCCAACATATTTAAATGTTAGCCTATTATACATTTGCCTAAAGCAGAAGTTACTTGGTAGCCTAACCCAAATAATAACAAATAATTACCTAGAGTAATTTAAACCCATTACTCTATCAACTATAAATATGACATGTTGTATTATTACATATAATAATATTGTTCCAATGGTAATAGTTGGTTATAGACAGTCCGTGAAACACGGTTCTTCTTTAGGGTAATATCTTGATTATTTCTCATTAGGCTACAATGCTAAAGGCCATATGCAACATTAATTGTGTTCCATATGGGATACAATCCTATAAATTTGCGGTCCGATTTTTTAGGATTAGAAATATTCTATATAATAATAACCCCGCTATCTATTCGACGAGAAAATTGTACACTCATTTTCAACTATAGGCTACAGTTATGCATATACTACAGTAGCCTAGTTGGATTTCTAGAGATTACTATGTCCCATACACCTAATGGATTATTCAGTGTTTTGCTGGTTATTAGCCTACGATATATTTTCTCACAAGAAAATAGCGGCTCTCTGCCAGCTGTTTTATATAGGTTTAGTCTTGTGCAAGAATTGAGCCATGTCTGTAAGACTAATTTGACATATAGAAAACAAAAAAAAATAAAAAAATAAAACACAATAAACTCAAACGAATGTGGTAATGCTATTAGACATGGAAATGTGAACGCTTATGATTTTCATTAGTGAGCAGTGAGGCTGTAGCGTATGAGTTGAATGGGTTGGGCAAAATCATGCATGCATGCAGTAAAGATATCACTCACCTATTTAATTCATATGGTCCATCTATGGTATATGATTTAAGTCAAACCCGTCTTGAGCACTTTCATTTAGATTTTTAAGGCTATAAGTATTTATGAATGAAACCCAAACGCTTAGGACACACCCACTATCCAGTCAGGGACGCGCCACGTGACGTAGGAGCTGAGGTAAAGTGATTGAAGAGCTCTTAAGTGCGCGCTACTCTGAACAGATTCGTGATGGTAACAATATTTTTAGGCGTCGAAAATTGGCTTTGGTTGTATAAATCATTCAAGAGTCATCCCTAAAGAAGAAATAAATGTCTTATTGTTGCGATTCGATTCACTTATTATAAGTCATTAATAATATTCTTTATGTAGCCTGTAATAGTAGACATAAAGCATTACTCGCCTTCCTCAATTGGTGTTAATATTGAATATTGCTGAAGATATCACGTAGGCTATCATGAATTGTCAAACTCTATAGGCCCTACTGTGGTTGATCACAATGGTGGCGCCATCTGCTGGCAGATAGTGTAGACGATCTCAACAATCAAAGCGAACTAACTAACTATATTTTACCAATACAGCAGCCTACTCTAATCTGTAAAATAAATAAATAAATAAATAATAATAAATCGTGTCGTTGTATTAACGTAACCTCGATCATGCCGTCAGTTTGTTTTAATGTTAGAGTGGCCTAATATATACGCTACTAATGTGGATCTATTTTTACTTAGTATTTGAATGTGCTTTATAAATCGATAAACCAATACTACAATTAAACAGATATATATATATATTTTTTTTTAATTATAGTCCTACCAATGACGTATTAATAGCTACGTAGATAGACATTAGAATAAGACGTCTATGAATAAAAGATTATTCGCTACGTACACATGGTTGCCATTATCCAGTAGAAAGACTACAATTCCCAGCGTCTGTTGAGATGGCATAAAGGCTTATGGGTAACTTGTCAACGTCCTTGTCCTACGGTCCTATCAGGCGCACACCGGCTGTCTTCACGCAAGGACTTGGGGTTCGCTCTAGTATACAGTTATTATAATTGAAACATATTTCCCAAATATGATGGCAGCAAGATTTCTTCGTCGTTCCCTCCCAGTGTTTAGGCAAGCACGATGCTATGCCGAAGCTGTTTCCGGTGCTCCCCAAATGTCCTTCACATTCGCCTCTCCAACACAGGTAGGAGAAACTGTGGTTGGCCTGCCGTTTCAGGCCTAACGTTAACTAGCTAGAAATTTTGCATTCTTTAATGAATTGTGTGACTTTCTACAGATGTGAATCTAGTGCACAATTGCTTTTCTTAGTTCACAAATTTCCTGAAATAATGCTTTCACAGCCTGGTTAGCCTAGCTAACAAATGTTAAATGTCAAGTGATGTTGATCATGTTGTGCCGAAAATGCTTCCCTTCCAGGAAATTGTATTTCTCTTAAATGTGCGCTTTTATCTGGCAGTAGATGTGCTATAGACCCTAATTTGCCTTTTGTACTTGCATTCTCTGAACATTGAAGCTTTTGATCGCCTACACTGCTGTTAATAGTTTGAACTAGCGCGTGCAAACTCTCATTGAAAAGACCAGTAAAGTGCTGACAATTTCAGCAGTAGGGAGGATTTTGGCACGACACCGGTGCTAGCTGTCATTAGAGGGTCATGTAGGTAGTCTAACCAAGGTACAACGCTCTTTGCAGGGGTAATGGTAGCGTTATGTACACCAGCAGCTAGACCAGAATTATTAATACTACTCATGTCTAATGCAACAAATCCGCTCTATAAGAAATTAGTTCTGTTTGTAAGTAGGAAACGTCCACTTATTCTTGTCAAACTTGATCACAGACCCTATGGGTACCATCTCAGTGTGCCCTTGTATAAAATATTTTTAGTTAAATGCTTTTCTGCTCCAAGTACCTATTCAATGCATATGATACCTATGCTTCCTTGTGATCTTATTATACTCTCTCACTTTTAACAGGTGTACTTCAAAGAGGCCAGTGTAAAACAGGTTGATGTGCCCACATTGACTGGTGCTTTTGGTATTCTTCCTGCCCACGTGCCCACGCTGCAGGTGCTCAGGCCTGGGGTTGTCACGGTCTTCAATGATGATGGCTCTGCAGCGAAATACTTCGGTACGGTTGTGCTTTCCACAGAAAAAGTGCCATTGTGGGTTCATAAACTTCATCCCTAGTTGACAATTCTGTCTGTAGAACTACAGGCCGAGGCTACATGTTGAAATCGTATTGCTTTGAAGGAAGTACTTTTGATTTAAAGAAGGAACTTCATGGTGATTGGAAGCAAAACACTGCAAATAATGTAATTGTTTATTTAAGGAATGCTGGCAAACGCTTACTAATTGCATCATTGGCAGGGAAATGCAAAGGAATTATATCGAAAGTTATGAGGAAAGCCCACCGAACACCCAACTTTACACGACCATTTAGTTGCCATGAATTTGCATTGTTTACTAATGCAGTAGGCCTTTTATTGAGCATGTATTCAGCACAATGAAACAACAGTGTTATGTGGTTGGCATGACATGGTTGTGATGATTTGTTATATGGGTAGTGTACATAGTGATGTGTGGTATGTTTGTGTCTGTGTTCAGTGAGCAGTGGGTCCATTACAGTCAATGCTGATTCTTCAGTGCAGCTGCTAGCTGAGGAGGCAGTGCCCCTGGACCAGCTGGACATTGCAGTGAGTAGTCTATCTACAGATGGAATCTTTATAATCTAAACCAGGGGTTTTCAAAGTCTGGTACTCTGGGCCTCCCCTCAGACAAAGCCTGGAAAAAGGTGGGCCCCGTGGGGGGGGGGGGGGGGGGGGGGGGGGGGGGGGGGGGGGGGGGGGGGGGGGGGGGGGGGGGGGGGGGGGG
>JAOEHI010047431.1:0-20611 GCA_025447815.1 Percopsis transmontana | reverse complement strand
TGTTAAGTGCTTTGTATGTGAGGAGAAGTATTTTAAAGTTGATCCTGTGTTTGACTGGGAGCCAGTGGAGTTTGTGGGGTGATGCGTTCTCGGCAGCGGGTGGAGGTGAAAAGGTGGGCAGCTGAGTTCTGGACGTATTGGAGTTGGAGTGATTTTGTGTGGTAGTCCGTAATAAGACCACATAATCAGTGGAAGCCCTGTGCTTGTTTCCCTGCAACAAGAAGGGTCCATCTGGAGGTGATGGAAGACAGTGACACCCTTAATGTGTTTGAAAAGTCCAGTTGATTGCGCAATTTTGTCTTAGTTGCAGTCATTGCTGAAAACCCGGCCTCGCATAGGTACGTGGTGGGAAATGGCAGCAACGTTTTCAGCGCTTTTACGGCTATCTCGGGATATTCCGCTTTGGTTTTGATCCAAATACCCGCCAGAGAGGTTTGCTCCAACACACTTTTAAGACCACTGTCATTTGCTATTTGATCAATTGATCTTCCTCCTGCGCTGACAAGTGATTCGGGATATTGACAAATGGGTTCCGGACCTACTCATTCATTTGCCATGGATCTTTGGAGGATGAGAAGTAACGCTCAAACTCATTTGAAAGCACAACCAGGTGATCGCGCACCAGCTGCGAGAGAAAGGGCCCTGCCTCAGCCTCTCCCAAAATCCTCACTAATGTTTGGAACATATCAAATACACTCCTGTCCACTCACCAAGAACTGATCAAGTGAAGTGAGCTGAGGTTGCACTGAAGCCAATACGTAAAGTGTTGAAGGCGGGACAGACAGAAAAGAAAAAAAGACCTTGCCAAATGCAAACATGCATGTAATCTAACAACTGCATATAGGCCTATGACATGTAAAAACGTGACATTATTGCGAAGTAAATTAAGTTTACATGCATTTTAAAAAAATTATTTATTTTTTTTACACTCATGTCGTAGTCTACGGCCCGATGGCCTAGTCGACGATCCCCGATGGACATGGATGATGATAACCCTACATACAAGATGTTGCTAGCAGCAGTTGCAGCACTTTGCAATGATATGTCAAAGAATAAATCTGATATCTGTTTTACTATCGAAAGGCATATCCAAGAGGTATCCGTGGATTTGAAGAACGATATTTATGCCGTTAAGACGGGCATGCAGACGGCCATTGCTAACACTGAAACCAAGGTGACTATACATACTACTGCCATTGCAGACCTCGGAGAAGCCTCTACAAGACACTGACAACGTCACATCCCTTCAGTACTGTGGCAGGGGCAGGATAGTCTAGTGGTCTACGTGTTGGACTCCCAGCTGGAAGGTTGTGGGTTCGAGCCCCAGAGTTGGCCTACCCGTAAGCATCCTTGAGCTAGAAGCCTAACCCATATCTGTTCCTAGTAATAGCAGCATGTACTTTTAAGTCGCTTTGGATAAAAGCATCTGCTAAATGACCTAATTGTATCTGTGTCTCGCCTGATGACTAAAGTGAAGGAACTTGGTGACAAATGTGAGGATCTGGAAGGGTGTTTAAGTAGAGACAATACCCGAGGGCAAAGAGGGACCGTGTCCCAAAGAATATATTGGCCATCTCCTGAAGGATGCACTCTCTCTAGGGGAGGTACACTTTATCAATTGTGCCCATAGGGTATCCCACGAGCGACCCCGAGAAGGAGACCCACCTTCATCCGAAGACTGCATTATTATCACTGCATTATTATCATCAATCTGTAACACCAGGGGATTAAAATACAGATCTTCCCAGACTACCTGCCAGCGGTGGCTAAATGGAGAACAGCCTTCCTCAAAGTCAGAGAACTACTCTGAAGCCAGCCAGGTGTCAGATACGGCCTACTCTACCCAGCCACACAACAGCATACAGTCCTCCTTCACAGACCCGAAAGAAGCCAAGTCTTAAGCTAAACAATACTTCAGCTAAACCCAGCGGTGTGCTCATACCCAGTTACAGGTTGTATAATACTGGTCAACATGCTCACTATGCTTAGCGGCCGACTAACTTCTGGGAGGCATCTCCGGCGACGTCAATAAGGCTTACATTGATTGAATAACTTGTAGCGGAATGTCAAATCCCAGTGTATATTTGTGACCACTCTGAGCACAACATCACACTAGGGAGCCCATCTTATCCATTTATTTTCTTTACCCACAATTCGATATACAGGCTTATTGGTGACCTATTTTGTGTTTCTCAGCTGCTTACCTTGAGCAAGATACAGGTATAATATGTATTTTCTGTCCTTTTGATCTTACAAATACCATAGTGATATTGATGTTTTGCCCCAATGCAAACACTGATAACCCACAGTTTAAGGGTGTCATGTCTCTCATATCTAATTTCTCCTAAACCAATTTAACAAGTTGTTATCGACACCTACTTAGACAGATCATCAACACGGAGAGCTCCTAGAAGTGCGTTAAGCGACTTCAATGAGTTTATCAAAAACACAAACATATTTGATATTTGGAGACTTGCCAATCCAACAGGGAAAGAATATTCATTCTACTCATCAGCTCATAATTCCTATACCAGGATAGATTACTTTCGACTCTAAATTTATACCTTTTTCAAAAGACCCCAAATATCATAGCATTATAATCTCTGTTCACTGCCCCGTCACATTCTCATTAATTCTTGAAGACATGACCTCACCGCATAGAAACTGGAGATTAAACTCACAATTGTTTACCGACCTTGAATTTTGTGATTTTCTCAAAACACAAATTAGCCTTTTATTTTGAGATCAATGATACTCAAGACATATCTCCTTCATTGCTTTAGGAGGCCATGAAGGCCAACATAATGGGCTGTGTGATTTCTCTTAAAAGCGTCTAGGAGCATAAAGAACAAAACCAAACTGACTTAACTAGAGAGGGAATTTCACTGTCTAGACGGGGCGAATGCGCAACACCCTTCTGATAACCTTTATAGAAAAATGCAATCTTAAGTATGAATACAATCAAATACTTTGTACAAAGATCAGCAAAACATTTTTAGATGCAAAACAGATTAGTTTGGTGACAAACCACATAAACTACTAGCTCGACAATTAAGAAAAACTGAATCTGAACGCACTATAAATTAAATAAAAAGTTACTCTTCCCCTGGCCCAGATGGTTTAAGAAATTTAGGGAGCCCTTTGTCCTTATATGCATAGAATGTTCAGCCAGGCTCAAATTGACCAAGCCTTGCCCCCTATAGTAACCACTGCGTTACATAAAAAGGGTAGAAACCCTTATCGTCCGATATCCTTATTAAATGGAAGCTGATACACTGACCAGACCGGATTCATCCCCAACCGAAATTCCGTTTTTAAACTAAAGGTGTCTATTTAACATTATATATTCTACCAATGGCCCAAAGGAGGATCTTCTTGTGCTTTTATTAGATGCAGAGAAGGCATTTGACCAGGTCAAATGGCCGTATTTTTTCGAAGTTCTCAAAAGATTGAATTTTGGTAGGCTTCATATCAATGATCCAACTCCTTTAAACAAAATCACCACAGCAAAAATTCTTACTAATCAAACTATGTCCACTCTCTTTAGACAGTTCAAAGGGACAAGACAGGGTTGCCCCCTATCGCCATTAGCCTTTGCCCTTGCCATGGAACTTCTCGCCCAGAGTATAAGAGTAGACCCCTGGTTACACGGTTATAACACAGGGAAGACGGTAATAAATATTTCCTTATATTCGGACGACGTCCTTCTATACATAACTAGACACTAGATCACCATTCCACTAATCCTAGACAAGATCAATTTGTTCGGTAGCTTCTCTGGTTACAGAATAAACTGGAATTAGAGTGAGCTAATTTCTGAATGCTGCAAAAATTGACCATTTAGAATATCCACAAAATAATTTACCTATCTAGGGGTTAGAGTTACGAGATGTTATCCCTCCTTATTTAAAGCCGACTTCCCTCCCCTGATGAATAGGCTGCAAAACATGCATACAATTCTGGAGGACCCTTCCTTTATCACTGTTAGGCAGAGTGAATTCCATTAAAATCATCGTTCTACCCCAACCTTTATATTTTTTTCAAAACATCATTTTTCAACATTTAGACTCATCATAGTTCCCTTCCTGTGGAATTACAAAACTCAGAATAGCGAAAATGCATGTTTGTAAATCACAGGCTGGAGTGTAAGCCCTCCCAAACATCCCATTTTACTACTGGGTGTCAAGCATACGAATCTTTAACTTTTATTTGTAAAAAGACAACTCCTCTACATGACTGGCCTGAGTTAGAACGGCAGGAATGCCCCCCTTATGCCATAGGGGCAGTTCTAGATAGTCTCCCACTAAACTTGACAAAACATACTAATCTAACCCGGTAATACACCGTATGGTACGAATATGGAAACAAACCAAGTCTCACTTTAATCTTCGACCCCTTGCCTTTGCCCTTCCAATAGCCTGCATTATGATGGCCTTAAGAGGTCATCTAGCTCAGACAAACAAATAACTTTAATATACGACACCTTACTTTCGGCTGAATCACCGTCAGAGAGCCTAAAGGCAAAATGGGAAGATGAGCTTCGACTTCCTGAAATTTGGGAAAGAAACCTGGAAAACATTCACGCATGCTCAAACATTGCCAGACACCAGCTTATCCAATTTAAAAAATACTACAACATCTTAATTATTTGAGTGTAATGTTCCACAAAATGCATTCTGAAAAAGGTAAATTGGCCAAAGGTACGCTGTTGCATAGCTTTGCTCTGTGTCCAAAGATACAGTTATACTGGACAGATCTATTTAAATACCATATCAGATATACACAACACCCAATTAGAACCAGATCCTCTCTTGATTGTTTTAGGAACGTCTGAAATGCAAGACAGACTGACAACTAGTCAACGACACCTTCTCTCCTATAGTTTTATCAAAGCAAAGAGGCTGCTTCTTATGTTTTTGAAGAATAAAGAGGCTCCCACGACTAAGATGTAGCTAAGTGACTTGAAAAACACCCCATCTGTTAGAACACCCGGACACCCTGCGTTCTAAAAGATAACCTACCGATGACAATTACTCACTACCTTGACAATTTGATTAATTCATCCAAATGCAAATCAACGATTTCAGTGATATTCTCTAAGTAATAGGGGTCTGGGGAGGGATGACTCCCATTTATTATTTTATGGATTTGAAATGTATTTATTTAAAAAAAAATTTAATAAATACTCGAAAAAAATAAATAAATTGAGACCACTGCATATTCTTGTAAAATATAATATGAATATAAAAAATGTAAAAAGTATATATTAAATAATTTAAAAAATATATATTTAATATAAATGTAATTTTATATCGATATTTTATTTTGGCTGTATAGCTACACACACACCTTAGTGTCTTCAGTTTCTCTATGTATGTTTAAATAGTAATACAGTGTTTCATCAACAGATCCTCAGTTTTTTTTAATCTTATAGTTGTTGTTGCAAGTGGTTTATTTATAAATATTTACTTGGTAATGTTAATACAGCAAAGTTCTACTGCTTGTTTGGATAAAACATGCACTGTGAATGGAATTAATGCAAAAAAAGCCAACAGTCTAATTATTAATACATATATATCATATATCTATCTATCTATCTCCTTTCTTAGGTCCAAAATGCCATGGTAAGTTAAAATGTTCAGCTCTCATGCGCCAAGCGTCCTACCCCTCTTGACTTTGATTGAGCTCCTATTTTTGATGCAACGGCGTTCGCCATCCTTGTGAAAACATTAAATAAGTTATTGTAATAGTCTTTATTTGACATATTCCCTGCTGGGGCAAAAGGCTGCAATGCAGGAATAATGGATTGGACCTTTAACCCTTATGTGGCTGACTGTTCTAATTTTGTGTTTATTTTTAATCAATGACTAAACACCCCATATCTCAGCTGTCCAACGACTGATTTTATGTCTGAAACCTGCCTCGTAGTGCTGACAACATAAGCTACAATTTGATACGATTGGTTAAGAGGTTAATGGCGCAAATATTTTGGATAATTCAAGATGGACGTCATAGAAAAAAAATAAGGAATTTGCGTAATTGCACCCGACGTGGATGAATGGGACCAGTCTACACTTCTTTGCATTTACATCGACAGGAAACCACACAGCTGGATAAACTGAGGTAAAATGTTTTTTTTAAGTTTACAGTCATGATTTATCTCAATGTTTAGTCATGAAATCAGGTTATATGACAATATGCTTTCTCATCAGCGCCAACATTATGGCATAGCTGAGGCTACAGTAACATACCATTAGATAGCATTACGCTGCACTTTTTGTAATTTTCTCATCTGCTTTTAATGACAGTCATTTCCAATTACATTAAAAAAACAAAAACGTATTTTGTAGGACGTTTGTTAGTTAGTTCGCATGTTCTAGCTGTATAAATTGGCTAAACTTTTAAAAATAAATTAGCTAAATTTTGCTGGTCAGGTGACGGACGAGTTTGCTGTACCTATCATTGCGGTATCGCAAAAACACTGGTGGAATGACTAAATTAAGAATACGTTGAGTTTGTTATAATAGTTTATCACTCAAATAACATCGAACAAGTTACTGAAACCGTTAGTTTGTTTTCTAAGATAGTATGCATTTTTTGAGGGACAGATTTAGTGCCAACTTAGAAGACATGGACTGATGCGCTTCCTGTCAGATATCCAAAATCAAAATTGGATAATGATGGTAACATTAGACGTAGCCTAGATTACATTAGTTTTCTGAAATGTCAAAATATATATATTGTTTACATTGAATGACCCTATGTGAGCTGATTTTAGCTGGCTGGCTAAACTTTAATATTACATAACCCTAACATTTTTTGACTTAGTCAGGCAATTAGACTTGGTGCCATTTGTTGTTTGAAGAGCGAGCCAATTGGCGCGTCAGGAAATGTGATCAAATGAGGCCAGTTATCAGTGTACCAAATTTCACGGTTTTACGTCATGCATCATTTAGCCCAAGCGATTCTTGAGATATTGACATGTGGCAGCTGTAGCACCCCCTATGCACGCAATTTCACAAAATGTTGTGTGTGTCCAAGGAATGTTGTGGTTACTGTGTATACCAAGTTTGGATAAGATTGCACCTTTACAAGAGAAGATATAGGCAGTGGAACTACAATTGGCCATTGCCTGAACATTGATCTTTGAAACCAAGCAACAAATAAAAAATTTGAAAAAGTAATTTTTGTCAACATCGTCTGGGGATGACGTATACCAATGCGAGAGTCGAATGAATGGCCTTGGAGGAGATGAATTAGTTTCATTTTCACGATTTTCAAAAATTTGGTGGCTGGGTGCCCTAGATGTGGGCACTTCCAAGGAATTGGGAGAAAAAAAAAAAAAAACAGGGCCTAAATGTGCTTATAACAGCGTGCGTCCAAGGAATGTTGTGCTGACTGTCTATAAGATTGTACCTTTACAAGAGAAGATATAGGCAATAGAACCATAATTGGCTATGCCCTGAAAATTGATTAATGCAAGTCTTTGTAACCGAGTGTCGAATCTGCAAAAGTAATTTTTGTATACCAAAACTTGAGTGTATGGTGAATGGCCTGACTAGTTCAGTTAATTTCGCTTTTTAATTTTTTTTAATAGTTTGGGGAAAAAAATAAACTTTACATTTTTAGAGCAGCCCATTGAAGGAAAGATGCAGATGACATCAAAAACTGATTGGATGAAAGAATTGAGACTCTGGGCCACACTGTTTTGGAGATAAATGCAAAAACGTAAACTTGATTATTACCTCAGGTTTTGGGCTCTGAGTAGTGGGTGGAATTTGTGGGTGGAATGTTGTTTAATGTTTCTGGGATTTACGGATTTTGCTGCACACTTAGCGGAGAATAACAACAATAACAACAACAAGGCTCCTGCAGCTTCGCTGCTTGGAACCCTAATAATAATCCTTACAAACACAATAGGGTTCCAAGCAGCACCCTTAAATATAATCAAATGAACAGTCTTAGACCAATATATGGACTTACCCATGACTGCTACCTTGTAGATGTGACGGTACTTCTGTCCAGGCTGCTCCCCCGGGACAAAGTCCCCCAAGCCAATGGTGCACAGCGAGATAAAACAGAAGTATATGGCGTCGAGAAATGACCATGTTCCCTCCACCATAGTGAACACAGCCGCTGGTGCCACGAAGAACCCCAGCACCACCATGACAAGAAGCAAGGTGAAGTGGACCACTGTAGCCGGTCGGGGCTCCAGGCCTGCTCGCTGGAGTAAGCATACCGGGGCATGGACCAGAGGGAACATGAGCCGCTGAACACAGGCCGTCAGCACAAGCATGGTGAAGGGGACACCGATCAAGGCGTAGAAGATAGAGAAGACCTTGCCCAAGTCAGACAA
Organism: Percopsis transmontana; assembly: GCA_025447815.1. Lineage (NCBI taxonomy): Eukaryota > Metazoa > Chordata > Actinopteri > Percopsiformes > Percopsidae > Percopsis > Percopsis transmontana. The sequence continues at coordinate 12,255 of JAOEHI010047431.1, read as the reverse complement.
TGGTGTAGTATGGCCATAACCTGATGCAGAGGGAGAGAGACAGCAAAAGGTCAAATAATCTATCGGTTTGATGAAGGGGAATTGTGTATCATCTCATGATTTAAAATGTATCTCCTTCATGAGGGAAGGGTTGGGTTGTGATCTTGTGATCTACTATTCATGGTGCAACACTGAATCGAAACTATCTAATTAAAAACTATTATTGGCTATGGCACTCTTATACTTTTGTATTAAATTAGGGACATCAACGCTTGTCTGCGACGAAGTGGATATTTAAATTTTTTTACTTGAATTTTACTTGCCCGACCGGACAAGTAGCCGATTAAACGTGAATAATGACAAAATGACCATCTATATTTGAGATATGGCCTAGGCCGGTGTTGCGAATTACAAAGATATTATTTTAATTCATTCTGCTGTTAAAAATAATATCAAGCGCATAGCATAGAATGGAAGCCAGATGTCCTTCGGAGGCGGTGGTAGGAATAAACAGTTGCTTAATAAAAACAATATCTTTGCTTAACCAAATCAGAGTTAAATTCAACATTAGGCAAAAGGCAGCAAGCCACATAGTTTTAATTAGCTTTTTAGTTAGCCATGTTCCTCAAGCCTCCACAGCCCGGCCAAGCACCTGGAAAAAATCCAAAAGACCTCAGGCGAGAACCAATGAATCAACCACAGCAGCATTACATTTCTCAGAGAAATACAATGCAATATAGTAGTGTAGCTCAAATCTCGATTTCATATTGGGATATGACTAGTATTCCTCTATTACAACTCATCTTTAGTCAAGGGGACAAATGCCTTAAGACATGATACACTACTAATACAGGTGTTTCGATATGGTTGGGCGATAATTGTCCAGTTGTGGCTACGCAAGATTGCCGATATGCGATCCGGTCGCCATGGACGTGAAGTATAGTTTCTATGTCCGAGGAACGCATTGATTAGCACTGCTTATAAACGCTGTGGCTTAGTGTTCTAAGCATATAAAAATATGCATTTCCAGCGAATCTCTTAATTAAACCAATACTGTGAATGGGAAACAGTTTGTACCAATAGAAAAAGATCACCGATTGTATTTTCGCTGAACAACCAGGAAATTTCTTCGTCTAGTGAAACTCATGAGGAGTGTTAATGTAGTCTTGGTTAATGTTCAAGGCATTTATTTTCAGGGAATATGTTAATTACACTTATTAGCTTATTGAAGCTTGCCTTTTTGAACTTGACCCACAAGGGGGTAGTGTAAAAAGCAGTACAATATGCTCTAATGAGGTTTATCTTGACAGTATTGGAACACACAATGAGAACTTCCTGGTGAGCATGTTCGCTCGTGTGTGTGTGTGTATTTTATATATATATATATATATATATCTCTATCATCTGACATTAGATCCGTTAAGAAGTGACACATACTTAAAATTTACAACAAGCAGATAGCACTTGCCCTGACAGATAAAAAGATGGGAAAATAAGTTCCGTATCTCCTTTCACTTTACAGATCATAACCAAACTCTTTTTGGCATTATATGTCACATCAAATTTAACACTAGAATCAGGACATATATTCAACAACTCCTGAAACCCACCACTGCTAAGAGAGACAACAGCCAAATCATCAGCATACATAAGATGGTTCACTAGCGTGTTACCAATCATACATCCTGTCTTACATGCTCTTAGCTGGTCAGACAGGTCATCCATGTAGAAATTAAAGAGGGCTGGTGATAGTATCCCCCCCTGACGGACTCAATTACCAACACCAAAAGGTGTAGAGAATACATTCCCCCATTTGATCTGCATGTTCTGATTGGAATACCAAAAATCCAGGATTCTAAATATACTGTTTGGAAGGCTACTCCTCTTCGGCTCAATTTCAAAAACAGCTTGTGATGATTTACTCAGTCAAAAGTAATAAATAAAACCAATAAAAAGGAGAGGAATTTTGTCTTCTGTAGGTTTCTACCATTTCCTTTAGTGCATAAATACATAAATCAGTACCGTGCTTGGCCTTGAAGCGAAACTGGTTATCAAAACTGTACAAATAGGCACACAACCTATCTAATAAAATTCTTTCCAGGACTTTCCAGGAATTATCCACACTCGCCACCTTGCCCACTTTGTCTTTAATGACAGGCACCAAAGTAACGGACAACAGAGAGTCTACTAACAGACCATGGGTCATAAAGCCAGTAAAACAAATGGCAAGAAGAACTGCAATCGTCGGGCTGGCCTATTTCAAGTGCTCTGCCATATTTTGATCTGAACCGCTAGCTGTGATATTAGCTAGCTGTGATATTAGCTAGCTGTGTAAAAGCTTGATAGATCTCATTGGCTGTGATTCCCACTGTTTCACTATTGACAATATGGCCAACTTCGTAGAGTTAACTTTTAACACAATTAAATAGGGTGAAGTAGTGTTGCCTCCACAACTCAGCTATGTTATTAGCCCCAGAGACTCCCTCTATGTTGCATGGTAATGATGCACTGTCCCTGATCAGAGCTCTCACCTCCTTTCAGAACCCAAAAACATCATTATCAAGGAGCTTTTCAGCCATAGAATCCGCTCTTATTTCTTACATAGTAAAGTACATAAGTACATAACAGCATAGCATTAGTACGCTTTTTGAGTTCCAGGACAGGCCCCTCTCTGGGCCTGCCTGCCTTCCTGAACCCAGGCCTCAAAAACATTCTTAGCTTGATGAACCGGTCCTCACCGTGAGAGTTTATTACAATTTACATCAGAACACAAAATTGCATCTTTGGGCAGAGATATATTTCTCAAAAGTACATCAGATCTTCTGAAGTATGAACGCACAGCTTCATTTGTGACCTTAAACCAATCCAGTTTAGCCTTACGGGCCTCAATAACCTGAGACATCTCAGGGAGACTAGCACAGTCAAGTAACATAATAAAAGGAATGTTATCAGACATGGATGCCCCATATATAATCTCTATTGAGCTCAGGCTAGAATGTGCATCAGGAGTGCTGATGCAGTGGTCTAGCCATGATGTGTGCCAGGCCTCACTTATGTGAGAATAGCTATCTGCTGGTAAGAGCCTTTGGCTGGATAGTATAAGATTATCATCATCACAGAACTGTAGCAAATGCCTAGCAAAGAGTGAACTCCTGTCTGAAAGGTCAGCATTCATATCTCCCACCACATAAAAACTTGTGGGATGGTTTTCGGAAATAACTGAGTTTATAAACGCCAGTCTATTCCAAGTATTCATCTTCATTTTGATGCGACTCGTATGGTGTATATACATTCAGGATAGTAAACTCCTATTGTTAATTGTTATCTGGACAGCAATGCACCAGTCAACTTCCAACCTGATGCCACTAATCACCGAGTCCAGTTTTTCGTGCCAAAGGATAGCCACGCCTCCTGCTATCCGTCCTCTTAATTTTCCCCAAGATAGGTCTGTAGTGGACTCACCAGCCCCATGGAAACAGTCACAAAAAGAGTTCAGCTTCCCCATATCCTATTTTGGTCAAAAAAGTTTCTTGTAAACATAAAATGTCAGTTTGCAGCAGGTTATCCACTACTATACGCCGGCTTCTGTCTCTTGCACTATTGCACATGCGTAGGCCGCGACAGTTATATGAACCAACCCGCATACAATTTAGTTGGGCAGTGCAGTTGTATCCGCATTCTGTGCACTTATCCCAGGAATAGGCCTAGCTGTGCTAGCCCCCATCACTCCCACTTTGCATGGCTCATAATATCGCCTCAGCACAGATCCTTCAGGCCACAATTCTGGTTTATCCAATCCACAACTTCGTTGCACTCAGCCCACACTTTAAATGAGCTGCATCTGTCGCTCGTGGTGACAATACGCTGACCGTTGACGTCCTGGCCAGTAGACGTCTTGGCCAGTAGTTCCAAAGCACTCTGGCATGGTCTTGCATACAGAAATAAACACACGAGACTGTGCTTGGTTCGACAATATCACAGCATCATGTTCAATTTAACGTTATTATCTTATCTTAAATTTCAATCCATATATCCATAACGTTAACTACTCTTATGGAGTGCAGAGCAAAGTTTTGGTGAGCAGGCATATGACAACAGAGATGCAGGGTATCAGCTCCATAGAAAGAGACGGCAATTAACTCATCACTCTACGATTTACTGACATGCAGCTGCACCAGAAAAATCTCTAAATGCACAGTAGGAGGCAGATTCTAGAGATAATTTTTCATAACATCTTAATACATATCGTGAGTTAGTTCAAATCGCCTTAATATTGGAGTAAGAAAAAATTATCGGCAATCAATTGTCAATATACAATCCGATCACCAATCGGCACAACCCTATGTCCCGATCAAGTTTTTTGGTATCCCAATCCGATCCATTCAATATTTATAGCTGCTGATTAGGATCAGATTTGTTAATAAATATGTTGGTAGAATATGTTGGTAGGACGATATGGCCAAAATTTATATCACGATATATTTCTTAATTTCGGTCGATGCTATATAATTCCGTATATATAAAAGCCTCGGAAAAAACTGCCAAGAATGCCCACAATGTATGTCTGTACCTACAAAATTCTGAAAAATTAATTTGCCAAATCTATGAAACCTCCTATAAAACTATATTTTAGAAAAAAGGTACAGATAAATTAATGTTCACCTTTTATTTGTATTTAGCCTTTATACAAAAGAAGTAATGTGAAATTATCTTCAAATAAACAAAACTCTCCCTTTGTCAATATTAATATCTTTAAATTACAACATAGGCTTATTATCCTATTCTTATAGATTGAAACAAAAGTGCTCCAGCCAGGATAAAGAATATGAAAAGTGCTCAGAGTTGCTGCAAAAAACAGAAAATAAAGTAGGCTACCACAAGTAATGCACAAATGAATGGTACATTCAGTCAAGCTACCTCCACACACACACACACACACACACACACACACAAAACAACCTGATCCAACATGTTTTCCTGATCGGTGTACTGTAGTAACACTGTAATAGGTTAATCAAAATGCTCGTAACAGGCCTACAGTAGGTTAGTGTTGTCATGATACTAGAATTTAGATTTCGGTACCGATACCAAGTAAAGTATCACGATACTAGGGGTAATTTGTCAATGTTTTAGTCTTTCAACTCTAACTTTTTCAATGTACATAGAAATGTAAGCATAAATACAATTATCTGTAAATAGACAATACTTAAATAAAAATATATAAATGAAAATAAAATATATATAGTTCTTTCAAATTAAATTAATTATTTAATTCCTGGATTCATTCCATTACTATTTGCAACGGGATTTGTTTCACAAAACACACCTGATGTCGCTCATTACACTCTTTATAGAGGGTTGGATGATTGTCACTTAAATGCTTAGCAAGGTTGCTTGTGTTGCCTCCTTTTGCTAAACACGGTTTAAAGCAAGACTTGCACAACGGTGCATGTTTTTGTGCTCGCCTTTTTCCATTAGCCTTATATGCAAAGTACTGCCATAGAACACTACGGGCACCTTCTCTGTCTAGAAGTTTCGCGGCAGCGAGTTCTCTTCCTCCTGTAGCCATTGCCTCTCGTCTGCCAATGCCTCTCAGCTCACACGCTTGGCAGCACAGAGCACAGCGTAGCAGCACAGCGCATGCGTGGCGTCACACGCAGCTCCACTTGTCTTAAACGGCACAGACCAACTTGCGTCGCTGCTGTTTTGGTGCATAAAAGTACCAGTATATCTAAATTCCAGTATAGTACCGCGGTACGGTACCAGTACCGGTTTAACGTGCAACACTACAGTAGGTTGCCACAAACACGCAGACCAACCTGGCCTCTAAATCCGACAAGCAATACTCTCACCAAACAGACCAAGCAGCACTAGCAACCAACACATTTCAGTGTACAGTCAAAGGCCAAGATACAATATGTTACATGAAGTTGGATGTGCGCATATTTTGATACGAGTGTAATACCATATAATATTATGCAGTCAAAACAATATGTAGCCTAAGGTGACTGTGTGTGCTTTCACAAATTGAATCACAATATTCAATAGTACCATACACATTATGAAATCAGACTCACCGAATGACGATCGCAACTTGAAAACAAAATACATCCTGCGATCCTTGCTAGCTAGTTTTACTTCAGCAACTGGCCTACCTCACGCTACACGACAAATGCAGACAAGTGGCCCACAAAAAATGATGTGGGTGGCTAGGCAAGCTAGAAGGCTCAGGCTTGTCAAAGAACATGCCCTACATGGCAAACAAACAATCAACAATATCGTCCCCATTTGATGAATGGGGGCGATTTTGACGGCCTACAGGGGAGAATTTCCACCCAGAGACAGCACAGGTGTAAAATCTGATTGGATAAAAGCTCAAATTTTATATGAGCTGCACTAGAGCAAGCAGCGCACCAGACGTAGAGTAGCAATGAAATAATGTTTATTAGACAGGAACAAACTTCGTAAAATACATATAGTATTTATCAAAATATAAAAGGATAGGCGTGATAGTTTATTATGTTATGTTTTCATCGTGCTCTTTTGCAAGACCTACAAGTATTTGGTCTACAACACCACAGGCAGTGGCACAGACAAGCGCTGAGATGAGGTAAACATGGAGTTAAATAACAGATTATTCTAACATTCTTACTGACTTCTTCATAAATGGGGGGGATATTAGGTTATGACAAAAATAGGAGAAATTTATTTCAGTTTTCTGAATACCCCGAAATATATTACCCAAGAAAATTGCATTACCCGTTATGTTTAAAGATTGTGTGGAGATAAAAATATGGTATAACCTGCTGCCTGGACTGTATGCCCGTTTATGCCGAAATTATACATTTTCGGATTTGGTTATCTCCTAGAAAAACAGTTGCGCCTTCCAAACGGATAAAACTCTGCCCCTGCTCCTAAGTGACAGGAACGTTTTCAAATTAAATTTGTGCTCCACCATGCGGATGGCGCAGCGTATTGCACATATAATCTGAACGGCCCTTTAACGTTACAGTAACTTAATCTCGCGCCGACATTCAGCCAACCAATGACACTCAATGACAGTCAATCAGGGACAGACATCCACACTGTTGCAGTCCATTCAAAATGTAGCTCAGTAAGCTCAGGATTTTGGCGGGGAGTAAAAAAAAAAAAAAAAAAACACCAGACCAAGCTCGCTACCACCCATACAAGGAACGCCATTTCTGGATAAGGCCTGGGCGAACAAGTGCATGATGGTACAATTAAATGCTTCCTAAAGAATAGTGTAAAGATTTTCAAATGTCCCAGGACCCAGTTTACATTTTTATTTTCAGCTATTCTTTTCAGTCAGAAGTAATTTTTTTTTGCTTTGAAAGAGGCAGGTTAGTTTTGTTTATTAAAAAAAAAAAAAAGGCGAACTATGCCCTTGTGTTCATAAAATAAAGTGATTCTGGTTTACAAGCATTTGGCCTTTTCTTTAGTGGCTTTCACAAGTTGTTTCCAGTGACTCTTCATTTGTGTTCCCTTTAGAGCTTTTTAAACATCCCTCCAAATATGAAAAGCTGCTATATAGTATTTGATATCTCATTCCCATCGGATCGACATCCAATCAGATTGAATCGGGGCATCATGCCTGTTTAGTGTAGCTCAAATCTCGATTTAATATTGTGATTGTAAGAAAGCGACTAGTATTCCTCCATTACAGCTCATCTTGATGTGGAGAGCAGGCAGCATAACTGTCACCATGGCATCTCCAGACTCTTTCATGTCTGTCACATTTGCTCAGTGTGAACCTGCTCTCATCTGTGAAGAGAACGGGATGCCAATGGCAGACATGCCAATTCTGATGTTCTCTGGATAGTGCCAATCGAGCTGCACGGTGCTGGGCTGTGAACACAGGTCCCACTAGAGGAAGTCAGGCCCTCACGGAGTCTGTATCTGACAGTTTGGTCAGAAACATGCACACTAATAGCACGCTGAAGATAATTTTGTGGGGCTCCTCCTGTTCCTCCTCGCACAAAGGTGCATCTCGTCCATGATCTTTGAGACTGTACTGGGAGGCACAGCAAGCTTTAAGATGGTACGTATGGATGTGCCATTCAAAAACAGGCGACATTGATTTACAATAGCTTATGCTTCCTAACTCGACAGATTCATATTCCTGAAGTTTAATTGACTTGGTGTTATACTGTGATGATTACATGTTTCCTTAATTATTTTTAGCAGTATGTACAGTATACCCAGCTAACAAGGAAGGTAATTTTGAATGTTCCCAAAATGTCTGCATTGTGACCTGATATTGAAAATAAATATAAATATATTCAATATCAGGTCACAATGCAGACATTTTGGGAACATTCAAAATGTTATTTGGTAGTCCTTGGACGGTTATGAACATAATGTAATTTTATTTGAATTTGTCAACTTTCCCCTCAATCAAAGGGATCAGAAGACATTTTCTCCACATTGGTTGATGGTACACTTGGAACGTTGTTTTTCTGAGTATGTAGCAACATTTGTTATGTTCTCTGTATGTACTCTAGACGTTTTGAACATAAAGACACTTTGGTGATATTACAGTCATATTTGTAATGTTTACAGTAAGTCCTTGACAAGTTCTAAATGTCACTGCCTGTTTGGGACATTAAGGCACAATCAATGTTTCAAAGTCCTATATAGGTTAGAAATATCAGGTCACAATGCAGACTTTTTAAGAACATTAAAAACGTTATTTGGTAGTCTTTGGATGGTTTTGAAAATAATGTCATTCTATAGATATCCAATTAACTTTTCAAAACGTTAGATTCATATGGTTTGTCAATGAAAAGAATAAAAAAAAATGCATCTAACGTTTTTTCTACATCAGTTGGTGGTATACTTGTAACAATATTTGTTACAATCTCTGTATGTATGTATGTAGACATTTCATACAAAGAAATGTCATATTTGTAACGTTTACAGTATGCCCTTCACAAGTTCTAAAAGTCACTAAAATTCGACCACTTCCGACTCTTTAAACTGGCTTGCGCTGCTTTCTCATGTGTTTTATGATTTTATATCAAGCATGCAATCGATATTTATATCAGCTATTTGAGTATGGACATTATGACCAGTGTTCCTTATGCATTCTGACTCAGCTATTCCTGTCGAAGATTTACATTTTATTTGAATGCAATACGGATATAGGCCCATAAGAATATTGGGTACCGGAGGTTAATCTATCAATTTATTTTTATTTAGGGTTCGGAAGATTCACAGAAAATGTCTCTTAAAAAGGTAAGTGTGTGGCACAATTTTTGTAGTATCCATTTGTGTTTAATTTATTTATCAAATTTGTACACGTGACATATGACTGGTAGATGGAGCACATGTCTTTACTGAACATTCCCCTAAAAGCCATCCAACTTCTGATAATCAGGACCATTTTCATTAAAAATAACATTTATCTAGCGCTTTTAAATTGCAAACAATCCCAAAGTGCTGTACATAGTGTTGAAACAGAATTAAACTGGAAACTAAACTAACCAAGCAAATTACTATTATGAAAAGGCACCTGACCTTTGGACAAGTGGCCCAAAAGGTTAATGACATTGGTGCGGTTAGTTACGTTTCCAGTTAAATTTTGTTTTTTTTTTATTTTGAGTGTGCGCCATATATAATAAATGTATTATTATTATTAATATTATTTATTGTGTGTGCTTTCATTTTATAGTTCTATCCATTTTAGACAGCCATGTTCAAACTGGTAACACGGATGTCTCGGATTTCAAGAAAGCAAGAATACAATAGAATATGGACCAAACTGTCAAGGGAAAATATCTACCGAAAAGGAAATACAAATATATAAAAAATAAAAATAAATAAATTTTAAAAATAAATATAAAAGGGAATCGACCAGCCATTCAAATTCTGACACAAATAAAGAATCTAGTTCAATTGATTTTGAGAGTAAACATTTAGAGTCAGATGGTGAGCCTGAGGCAGTAGGGAAAAGTCCTCCTGCACCCCTGCCAACACTGATGGAGGATCAGATGGTGAACCTGAGTCACTAGAGGAAACGGTCATATAGTGAAGCACAGGCAGTAGGGGAAACTCCTCCTAGACAGCCACCACAAACTGACGAGGATTCTGACAATAAAACCAATGCTGGCTGTGCTAATCTGGAGACAACAGACTCAGATATTGAAGATGAGGAAAAATGTGATTTCCTCAGATCGGACTTGGCAGCCTGGACAAGTGACTTCCATGTGAAGACTAATACAGTGGATTAACTTCTCATGTGGTTAAATGTTCACCCCGATTTGCCTTCTACAGCCAGAACTCTTGTGTCGAAGTAAAATCTAATGTAGAGTTTGTCAGGGTTAATGTAAAGGAGGAGTTGGAGAAACACCTATGTCCGCAATCTGTGGTTGGAGACTTAAATGTCTTGGACATATCCCTTAACCTGGATGGTCTCCCGCTATTCAAAAGTACAAATATGTCATTTTGGCCCATTTTGTGCTCAAGCTTTTAACACCCACCGTATTCCCTCCATTACTGGCAATGGCCTCATCCAAACCTAGCTCCCTGGATTTTCTGGATGATACTTTTGAGCTTAAAGAGGTGATGCAGACTGGCCTACAATGTGGATACAAAGCAATGCAAGTTTGTGCTTTAACTAGGGATGTACGTGCAAAAGCCATGGCAAAGTGCATCAAGATATATTCCGGTTATTATGGATGTGACTGGTGCACACAAAAAGGCATGCATGATGGTAGAATGACATATCCAGAGGTGAAAGACTTGCCCATCGGGACTGACAAATCCTTTAGTGAAAAACAACAGCCATAACATCACCATGAAGGGAAAACCTCTCCCTTTTTGTGTCCTCCCTATAGATATGGTAAAGTCATTCCCACTTGACTATATGCCCCTACGTTGCCTAGGAGCCACTAGAAAGCTGTTGATGTGGACAAGACGACAGCTAGGCTATCAATGGCACAAATCATGGAGATCAGTCAGCGACTAAAGCTTTAGGAATTCAAGTTCAGACCGTTTGCTCGTAAGACACGGGGACTAGAAGACCTGAAGCAGTGGAAGGCCAAAGAATTCCGTCAGTTCCTAATGTACACTGACAAAATTTTTCTGGGAGGAGTCCTTAATAGAGAACAATACACACATTTCATGGCATTTCATGTTGCTTTATGCATTTTGGTTTCCACAGGACCATAATGCATATGCTCAAGCTTTACTGGAATTCTTCGTGGAGAAGGGAAGGGTTCAGTATGGAGATACATTTCTTGTGTACCGTATTCACTCCCTCCTACACCTCACCACTGATGCTGAAGAACATGGCTGTCTGGACAATTGCAGTGCCTTCAAATTTGAGAACTATCTCCAACAAGTAAAAAGGATAGTGCGGTCAGGGAGGCGGCCTCTTATACAAATTGCTAAAAGAGTGCAAGAACACACAATTTAATTTGCTCCCCGCCAATAGCAAATTAAAACCAGACCTGAGGCCTACATGCTAGGAGATAAGGCATGTTGCGAGGTGGTGAGCCAATATGATGCTGACACATATCTGTGCAGGGTATATTGCCATGTGATGCCTTACACTCAGACTCCAAGTGATCTTCCAAACTAATATCAAGAGGGCAAGAATGCATTCTATAGTATACATGCATACATCCACCCATGGTAATTTATCATTCTCTGCAGAAGCCTGATGAACGGCCTATTCATTTGAATCAGGTGTGATGGAGCAGGGCGACATCTAAAACATGCAGGACAGTGGGTCCCCAGGACCAGGTTTGAAGAACAATGTAACTTATGGCGCTGAACTTGCCTGCTCCCTCGCAGGCTAAAGTGAAGCTTAGCATGTCTTTCACTGTTTGAGAGTTCGTATAAAGTCCCGGGACTCCGGAACATGGTTACAACATATTTCCATTATATCTTTTTCTGAGTGATCTATGGCACCCACATATTTAAAAATATAATTTTAAAAAAGCAAGGAGGCCTCATTTGCAGTTAAAATGCTATTTAAAAATCTACATTTAAAATTATTCAAACTTTAGCTATTTCACAATTATGTGTTTCCAAAATGTTGACTGGTGATGTCAATTTGATCAAACAAGGACGGAACAAATACGTCGTTCAAAGCAGGTAATTTTGTCCTAACGCAATTCTTGTAAAAACAATAAACACACTTACTGTACCCCAACACACACACACACACACACACTTTAGCAGACGCTTTTATCCAAAGCGACTTACAATTAGTACATTTGTCAACAGTTGAACTGGTTAACCACCAGTTTT
>JAOEHI010047410.1:0-20622 GCA_025447815.1 Percopsis transmontana | reverse complement strand
GTGTGTGAGAGAGAGAGAGAGAGAGAGAGAGAGAGAGAGAGAGAGAGAGAGAGAGAGAGAGAGAGAGAGAGAGAGGCTGATGATTATCAACAGTTCCTTAGAAATGTAATGATGTAATGAAAACAGACAAGAAAGTAAATAGCCTACAGACCAGTGAGATGCCTGACAAGCATTTCCAGCCCATGAACAGTGATTCATTTGTACGGATAATGTAAAAATTGTTGTCAGATCATAGAAAACTGTTCTTATTTCTGCTTTTCTAGACCCTTCACAATTTTTTTTTTTGCACACACAGTACGTTTGAGGAATGAGACAAGACACAACTTGTCCAAAGAACAAAGCATGTTCATGTGAAATTGGGACAACCCCCCTGCACTGGTGACCCACCCAGCTTTATGGCACAGTCACACATTCACATGCACAAATTTCAAAATAATTTACATCAGAGCAGAGGTCAAAGGCTAAAAGAGTGCCTCTGGATATCAATTACATTTATTGTATATGATAACATTATATAAATGACATCAATTGACATTATGCAATGCATGATTAGATAGAGACATTACTCCTCTCCTGATTTTCCATTTCAGTTAATAAAAGTGTGTCTACAAATAGGAGGTATGAGGTTCACATTCACATATTAACATATATAATATTATGTAAATAATTAAATAATTATAAATTAAAAAGTAGAAAAATAGTTTTCTACTTGTTGTTCCCACCTTGGACAGAGCCAGGTAGGGGAAGGTGTCCATGGCCAACACTGTCTCCTCCCCAGACCTCCCCTCCATCTGCCCTCGCAGGATACGAGCCGCAGAAACTGTGGACACGCCCATCCCTGCATGCAAAATGCAAAAAAGTGGATAGCAATACAGACCTTTATAAAGATAAACTCTTATATATGTCTGGAATCAGCCCTGTGGTGGAGTCCAGCAGTACAAAAACATTGGTGTTCCTGTTTTAAATTCATAGAGCTCATTCCTCTCTACTTCTCTCTCTAGTTCCACCATAAAGAGTTCATAATGTTGCAACTCTTACCCACTGCAGGCACATGGCCTTCTGTGTAAAGCTGGGTTTCATCACATAAACAATGGGGATTTGGCGTTAACCTGTCAAATTGATTTATTCCCCATATTTTACAGTATGTGTGTATATGCAGCATGACACCTTCAAATGTGTTTACAATATATTGTTTAGGCTAACTCGTTTTTTCCAAACTTAGGGAAGGTAATCGGACCTGATGCTGTTCTTTTACTACTAAACTCAGCTAACATATTTTGTTATTCTTATAACCCTCCATTGATCCCATGGATGCCTTTAAAAACCTGTTTGCTTTTAATCAACTTGGTCGCATGGTTGCCATCAAAACGAAGACAAGCTTTAGACAGGACATTATCTGAGGAGCATGTAGAAAATACTCGCCCTGGATCACCCACAACATTTTGAGTACACTGAGACCAGAGGTTCTGGCGGCTAACAGGAAAAAACTCTGTCCCCTATCAAAGACTTCTCTGAAACCTCACTAGCTGTAAATATACCACCAAAGTGAGTGACAACCATTTGTGAGAAACTCTCCCCTTATATTCTAACCAGATGGAAACTTTTGCTAATTTTCCATAGACATGCTTGTGCCAGACCAAGCTACTAGAGGATATGGAAGGTGGGTAGGATATGGAAATGGTATATGGATATAGAAATCCTCCATACGGATACAGTAACCTACCGTCTCCCAGGAACAGGATGACATTCTTGGCTCGGTGTTCCCGGGGGCGGAGCTTCAGTGCGGCGTTTAGCGTCTCCCTGGCCAGAACATCCCAAAAGGCCGGCTCCTTCTCTCTCTCATGATCCCAGGCTCCTTGGAAGCACACACACACACACACACGCACACACACACACACACACACAGACACTCAAAATCTAGAATACATAAATAGGTGTTTGCGTGTGTGTGTGTGTATATTAAGGGGGGCTTAGTAAAAGTGTATGTGTGTGTGTGTGCATGTGCGTGCGTGTGTGCGTGTATATGTGTGTGTGTGTGTGTGTGTATCAAGGGGGGCTAAGTAAAAGTGTATGTGTGTGTGTGTTAAAGAGGGGGGCATACTGGACACGCCCCCTCTGTGTTCCTCTGACACAGGGAGCCATACAGTGCTGTTAGTGTATCCTCAGGGCGGGCAGAGCTGTGGGAGTCTCTTGTGTCAAAATGACACACATTTAGGTGTCCTTCATGTGGGCTTAGGCTAGCTGAGTCTGCTGGAGGATAGGGAAACTTTCCTCCAGCCGCACACAAAGCCAACGGAAAGAAAAACAGCCCACCTTTAATAACTAATAATAAACAGGTAGCGCACCCGGGCGCACACAAAAGATAAAAATACACGTTGGGTAGTAGTACATACGGTAGACGCACACAAACACACTTTTGGACACAGGCGCTCACACAGACTGGTGTTCTTTACACCTACACACAGCTACAGTAAACCCAAAGAGAGTGAAGACACACAAGTTCCCTTTCTTTCCCTCTCTCAGCACACACAAACACTTTGATCTGTGTTGAGAATACACACTTGACAGCTTTACTCACCAAACCCCAGAGATGTGGGTTCCATGAACACACCTGTGCATGTATCCATTTATCCGCCCACAGAGTCCTACTAATATCCCAACCACGGGCAAGAACAACAACGCGCAACTCCTCACCTTGGCTAGCCAGGGCCAGCAGTACAGGGCCCAGAAGAAGAAGAAGGAGAAGGTGAAGGCTGGGGCCCCTGCTCTGTGGAGCCCACATCTCTAACCCCAGGAACCAGGAGCGCTGGTGCTGTCTCCACCAGCACTTGGAACAGGAGGTATGCAGAGGCAGGCGGAGAGACAGACAGAGACGGTGTGGCTGCTAGGACCTCTGGCCCTGCCTTTTTAATGCCCTGCAGGGGTGTGCTGTGAAGAAGGGCCCACGCCAGCTCATAGGCTCAGTCACAAGAGAGAGAGAGAGAGAGAAAGAAGGAGAGCAAGAGCAAGGAGGAGAGGGAGACCGGGCTTATGACAGAAGGGGGGCTGGGAGAGAGAGAGAAAAAAAGGGAAGTCAAAGGAAGAGCCAGAAAAAAGAAAGAGAGTAAAATAGAGGAAGCGAGAAAGACCACACAAGAACACTTGAGCACCGCGCCCCCTCTCCTTTCTTTGATTCCTGTTTATTGGTTTAAAAGGTTTTCATTCATTTATTTCTCTCTATTTTTCTCTTCCTTACTCCCTTACTCTGAAATGTATTTTGATAGTAATTTGAATGGCCTTGGACGTACGTGGCCAAAACATAATGGTTTGGGAGATGAAGAAAAAGATCTCCCAGTTTGTGTTGGCATTTGTCATAGTACAAATCATAATGGTTTCTCTTTCCATCTCTCACTGGAAAAGGGTTCAGCAGGAGAGAGAGAATGAGGTCCAGCATAGTAATATCATGATTGACTCATGATGTGCTCTGCTTTTCATGTTAGTAAGATGGTCGTATTTCCATTTCCCCCCCTTTAAGTGTGTTTGAAAGACCCAAATATTTTCCGCCCTCATCAAATCAACTTGGTCATTTTTCTCTGGGAAGTGAGGCAAGTACAGCATTTTTTTTCTGTGAGGTAGTGGAGACCTCCTGCATGTTAAAAACTTTTTTTTACGATAACACAGCATTTTATGTGTGAAATGAGATGACTTGAGCCAACATTGTTCTGTGTGGCCAGATAAACTGAATTCTCGGTGTGTCTCGCTAGCAAAGGCTGCACCTCGTTACCACGTAGGCTTTCAGAAGGCCTTTCTGCCAACAACTTACCCACTGCCAACGGGGTTTGTGGTTATTCACATGTGCTTAATCAAGACTCCAATAAAATCATAGCAGCACGCTGGGTAAGGAGGCCTCACATGATGTGGTATACACCACATGAACTGAGAATACCAGTGCCGACATGCAAGAGCAGGATAACGTGTGGAGACACGTCTCTGTGTCCATTTTTGTTATGGGTTTGTTCCAGAGAGAAATGGCTGGATTATGTTGGGACAGGTAAAGTTTGCTCCAAGACAACTCTAAATAAACAGGTGCCATTTTTAGGTCTTGCTGTTTGGAGGGGAGTTAGCGGAGTGCTAGAACTCATTGGAAGCACTTGAAACCATGGGAACATAAAAACACTCATTTGAACCAACGAAGGCACAACAACAATTAAAGAGAAATGTATCTGCAGCAGGTAGCGTACAGCCTAGCACAGGTTCTAAACCAGTTAGAACTCAAGTCCCTCCTAAAACTTTTTCAGTAACATTGTGCCCCCCACACCCGAAAACCCCTTGAAAAACGGTTTTACTTTTACGTTCATTCATTATTTTTATTGTTGTCATTCATTATTTTTATTGTTTTGTTACTCATTTCATTATTGATTTTATTTAGTTTTTTAGTTTTTTAACATACATTTTTCTCACTATAATGAGAGAAGAGCATGGTCACTACAAAGCACATGGTTGTAGTCACAGCAGGGATGACTTTGTAGGGGGAGTGGGATTTTGGCAGCCCAGTTATACACTGTAAAATTACCCCCCCTCCCACCTACAAAGTCCTCCCTGTAGTGACTACAGTCATATGCTTTCTATGGTCCCATCCAGTGACCATAAGATGTCAGCAGAATCAATTTCATTTGTCTCTGACATGTGTCTCTGGCAATTTGATGCATGTTCAGGCGAAGGCTAATAAGATTCTGTCGGGGAGGGGGATAAAGGCATGACACCGGCAATCTGTGTGCAGTCCGCCAAAGTGGAGAAAACGTAAGTGAAAACGTGAGTAAAAACGCTCCGCTGCATGTGTGCAATTGTTATATATGTTTTGGATTCTGCTTCTGCTATATTTGTGTTTTTCGTCACTGGCACTAAAGAGGGGCGTGGCGAGCAAAGTTAAACTCCCCCCGGTTTAGAACCACTGGCCTAGCTGATGGGTAACTTGCACTCTATATGTCGACAGTGGGGGTATTTTGTCACACATTACTAATGTAGAGTGGATCAAACCTTATGAAATGAACTCTATAACCTGGCATACCTTAAAAGGTTTTATAAATATTTCAAATTTTTTTAAAGAATATGTGTCGCTTTTTCTCAAATGAACATCATCAGGACTTGATTCTCATTTCTTCTCTTCTATTCTCTTCTCCTATGTCACACGTAACACCTCCACCTCTCTCTGGTTGCATTTTACAGCCATAAAAATGAACAACAAAAGGAGATAAAGTAGGGATCACCTGAGTTTCCATAAAGGTAATGAATCAACCAATTTAACAAAGTTTAGACAAACATGCATCCTAAGAGATCTTTACTGCAGCTATTCTATGAAAAACACCCCACTTTTTAGACAAACATGGGAACAATGTTAGGTCTAATAGAAGTCACATGAAGGGCTCTCAGGTAATCATTTTGGTTCACTTTTTACCATGGCTGCATTAAGAACCACTAAAGGTTTGTGCAAAGCCCTTTCACTTTTCAAAATGTTTGGAAATGGGTTTCCATACATTGGGTTTATCCCTTTCCCAGCATCTGGATCCTGTATTAAACACCGCTAAAAGTAAATTACAAAGATACATTCTTTTCCCCTCTGTTCTTTACTCACAAGCTTCCTCTAACCTATAGATTCTGTAAACTGCGAGGTTGTGGTTAGCTAGATTGTGCTTCTATATTATAAGTCGTCAAGGGAAATGTTTAGGTTCAGGTTGTCAAGGCAAGGATGTATGGGTGGGTGGCAGCAGACCACACAGCCATGGACGAAAAGAATGGCCGAATCTTTCTAATTCCATTTAAAAGAGTCGGTTTTGTAATGTTCCGTGAACTATTGGTTGCAGTTCCATGTTTTAGTTCTGTTTTCCTGTCTCTGCTTTCCCTGAGTTCCATGTGGTGTTCCGTTCCTGGTTTTCTGTCTCCCAGTTGTCTTGTGTGTTGATTTGATTCTTTTCACCTGTGTCTCCCCATGTTAATTTAAAACCTGTGTTTCCTATTTGCAAGGGCTAGATTATTTTGTATCCTGTTCTGTTTTCTAGTCCCCCGTATCTGTTAGTATTTCTTGTTCTCGAACCTGTTTGCTTGTTCTTCGACCACGATTCCTGCCCGCTCTCTTTGTACCTTTGCCTTTACAGAACACCCGGTTGCCAAACCCTGCCTGTACCTTAACCACGACCCTGCCTGCTCCTTTGTACCTTTGCTGAATATCTTGTTGCTGAACCCTGCCTGTACCTTGACCACGATCCAGCCTGCTTCTTTGTACCTTTTTACTTTGTTACCGAACCTCGCCTGTACCACAACTACGAACCTGCCCAGTAAAACCCTTTCTCCACCCACCTACATCTGTCTCCGTGCCTCCCTGCATTTGGATCCCCTAGATCAGACCGTAACAGTGATGCAGTAGTGTAAGGATTTTGAGTTAGAAAAGAGACCAATAATCAGAGTTGTAGTTGTAGTAGAGAGGAATTGTTTGTGAGTGTCAGTTTGCGGGCGTATGCATGTTTGTGTTTCTCTGTGTTTTTCTATCTCTGTTTAGACCGCAACAAATAAAAAGAACAAACGGCCAGCTAGATAGATATTTGTTTAGTCTCTGTTGGACTTCAAGTGGGAAAGAAATAGTATGGACAATAAGCCAGACAGTTTAAAAAACGAGACAGAACTGGTGGAATACGTAATTCAATTCAGCTGGCCAATGATGCCTGTGATCTATTTTAAATTTGTCACAATTATGACCCCCGCTCTCTCTCTTTCACACACACCCACACACAGATACACACACATACACTCCGTCACTCATCCACCTAGAGAGGCACATGAATGTATTTACATCAGGGGACCATAAATGACATTACTGAGATCCCATCTCAGGACTGTCTATAGCCATAAAAGCTGTTTACTGCTGGCATGCGGCTTGATTAGTGAACAACTATAAGTGAGACACCCACAGACACAGACAGACCCACATCCAATATCGTGGATGTGGGCAACCTAAACATCACACGGCTTCTTAGGCCTAAGGGCCTAAGAATCATATGAAGTATATGTAGGATAGTTTATCATAATGAGGATACAGTGTGTTCAATATGCGTGTGTGTGTGTCTGCCTGCCTGTCGTCCATGTACATATAATTGTTCTTCGTTTATTTTGTCTAGGCGTACACATTATGACATGGAAAAGTTAATTGCTGAAAACTAATATCCCTAGACTTAACTTTACTGTGTACATTGAAGAAAAAATTACATTTAATATGACCGTGTATAAAATCCTTTCATGGGCACAGAATAACCGCATTAAATATTTGTAAACGATCACTGTTTGGGTAACCTTCGCCGTTTCTTTCATTATACAATCTCCAGGACCATGGCATCTCAAATCCTGGGTTTACTAGCGAATCGTTATTCTCAGTTCGGACTCACCTGACAAGCTGCATCCAGCAAACGAAAGCCAGAACACCACTGGCAACATTTTGTCAACGATCTACTTCTCTTTTTTCCCAACAATCTAGTTTTTTTCCCTTCCTCCTCCTGTTCTGTTCCTTAGAGCAATCTGTCTTTTATAGCCCCTTCCATCAACAGACTGGCAGAACTACTTGCCTCCGAGGTCTAGGGAGTATAAAAGAAAAAAGTACATTTATTTTCTATCTGTACTTTTCTTCTCTCCTCCATTTTATTTCAGAGCAAGACGGGGGAGGGGGGAACACACACGTAGACCCACAGACACCCCCAAACGTGGTGTAGGGGTATGTGCAGACCAGTGGTTCTCAGACCTCAAAAACAAGTTATAGCGTGCGACCCCTCTCGTGCATTCTATGTACACTTTTGGTCCCTTGGTGAGGTCTCAACACCCTTTGAAATCCATTGGTGTACAGGGATATAGGAAAGTGTGCATGGAGATATGTACATACTGTATGGGAATGGGATGAATTAATTAAAAAAAATACGCACAGTATTCTGCAGAAATGCAGAAGTGGAAAGCTGAAGTGAACGGGCATGCGAGACAGTTGGAGATGACCTAGTGGGGGGAACAACAAGAGGTTTTGGTAGGCGCACACTCTGCCTACCTCTCATACCCCCCCTCCCCTCTCCTCCACATCAAAGGGCCCTCATTATAGAAGCTGTCACACATACATGGAGAAATACACAGAATGTGTGTGATAGAAGGAGAGAAAAAAAGAAGGTGGGGGTGACAGAGCAAGAGAGAAAGACAAGGGGACAGAGATTAATATGTGACAAGAAGGGAAAGTGTGTATGACAGAAAGAGAGAGATGTGGATAAACAAGGCAGTGAAAAGAGAGAGACATACTTCAGCCATGTACAGAGGTATCATTCAAAACAAATTAAATCCTGCCACAATTCGCCTCACCTTAAACAACCTCGGACAAGACTAGACAGAAACAGAAGAAATCCTTCTGACAGAAGAAAAAGTTTTCTCCAGCAGTTTTATTTTAATCAGGGACAACAAACTGAAACCCCATGAAGAAAGGAAAATATGAATGTCAATGTATGAAGAGGCCACACAGTGTGGCAAAACAGCAGAAAAAAGGGGGAAACTGTCCATGGTTTATGGCTTTTTTTCCTTTCCCCCATCCAAGATGTTTGGGGATGGTTTCTCAGGCACCAATGGGAGTCCTTTTATATCCTGCGTGACGGTCCGAGCATGACAATCCTCTTGCTTGTTGGAGTTACATCTGGACGTTTGGAGCACGTATTTGAGCTCAGGCAGGTTTATTTACCCACGAGGTCTAGTGAAGGATTAGCAGCCACCATCCCAAAAACATCCTCTGTGACCTCCAGGTGCTGACCAGACATAACCTATGAGCGGCAAAAAGGGGACATTGCTCAGCTAAGGGGCTTCTTTAGTTCATGAATTCTACAGTTACATCAGAGCATCTTACAATTTAGGCATTTAGCTGATTCTCATATTCTCCTTGAAGTGATTCTCTCACATGATGATGTATTTAGCACGGAATTACTCTGTCATCCATGTATACTGTATACAGATTTTATTTTTTGTAGGTCGAAATTCTATATAATTGCTTTCAGCAAAAGAGTAATTATGAGTTAATTATGAGTTATTTTGAGTCAGGAGGTTGTTTTTGCCACAATCTGTCTGTCTGTGATCCTATAATATGACATAATATTAGCAGTTTCATTGATTTATACCAGAATTTCAAATAAGATTTTTATTTGATCTTGATGACTGATGTGTACCTTGAAAAGCATACAAGGAATTTGTTTTGATATGCGTACGGTTAGTATACAGTGCTAAGGAATTAGGAGGAATGTCCATTAGGTGGCTTTAGAGTTTATAACTATAAAGAAAATGCGTCAATTTAGAAAAGTTACAAAATATAAATGTTACTTGATGAACAGCTACTTTACAGTTTCAAATAGGAATTTGTTAACTTGCAAATAACTTCTGCTGTGCTTGACTCTGGAAGAAGTAGCAACTAAACAGCATGGATCAGTTACAACTCGCCTAAAAGAACTGTCTGGAACTAAAGTATGTATCTAAAGTAGGCTATAAAATATCTACTCTGAGCTGTAGAGCCTTGGCAGAGATCTGTGTTTGAATATTTAATTCGAGCAAAACATAGCCTCTGGAATTTAAAATCCAGTACCAAGTGTAAAACATTATCAAATTTTTGTCATTGTAATTTGGTTAGGGTTAGGTTAGGCTAACCCTAACCCTGATGCCTCAAACAAGTTGCGTTTTGTGTGTTACACCATAAACATCTATGTTCTCCATTATAAGGTGAGTCACGGTAGCCACACAGAAAAAAAAAGCACAGCCTCAGCACAACCATAAAGAGTATATTTCTTCAGTTGCTAAGGATTAATAATAAACCCCATGGCTGGAGGTGTGAGATATCAAACATAGCTCTGTGGAATTGCAATTGGCAGCTTACTGGTATATGGGTCATTAGAGTGACACCAGTAGCCTACAAGCCACCCTTTGTTAACAAGCCACCTTGTTAACAAAAGGTGGCTTGTAGGCTACTGGTGTCACTCTAATGACCCATATACCACTGAGCGGCCAATTTCAAGAAAGTAAAACCCAAAATGGAAAAAGGAGAAAAATAGACAATAAATATAGATCAATTGCCTAAATAATTACACATTATAAAATGTGGTCTGATCTTTAAATGGATGATGAACAATGCTTTCAATTCAACAATTTAAAGGAAATGTAGCCTATGAGTCAATATGTCATCAGCTACCAAAAAAGCATGTAATGCAGCTATTCTGGGGCAGGATAGTCTAGTGGTCTAGGTGTTGGACTCCCAGCCAGAAGGTTGTGGGTTCAAGCGCCAGAGTTGGCCTACCTGTAAGCATCCTTGAGCAAGATGCCATGTAATTGCATCATGTCACTTTGGATAAAAGCATCTGCTAAATGACCTAATTGTGATGTATGAGTGGAATGGTTCTATTGTTTTGAAGTTAATAAATTAAATGAGGTGAAATTAATACAAATTTTCAGACTACATCTGGAAAAACTAGTCAGGATAGCCCATGTGGGCTTAGTGTGAACTAATTTTGTTTTGGTTGGTTTTCATAGTAGCATTCTGTGACGTCTGGAGCGTGCCCCCATCCCGTTTATCCTAGTTGGTGTTCTAACCACCGGCCGGCAGTCGTCCGTACCTTCAACGCACCAACAGCTTCACACCGGTCACTAATCACTGATGTCTCATTTTGTGAACCTCTGAGAAGGGTATATATGTGGGTCTGTGAGTTGTCGGTGATTGTGAATACCCTGTTTGTTTGTCTTCTTACTAAGAGCTTCTACGCCAGTCATATTTATGTGTGGGTTATTAAACGCAGGCTGACGTTTTCACTACAGTACATGCGCTCAACACTCCACTCACCCAACATATTATATTATATTATATTATATTATATTATATTATATTATATTATATTATATTATATTATATTATATTATAGTATATTATAGTATATTATATTATATATAGGTCTACTATATATATATTAGAATATTTTCTTCCAATTGTGCATGATATACACTTTCTCTACCAGTCATGAAAACTGCTGTCTTGTATTTCGAATCTTGACTCTATAGCAGTAACTTTTTCTACCAACATGTAACAGAATATGACGCTGCCCCATTAAACTCTCCAACTGCATGCTAAAAGCATTTCTTGCACCTTCTAGTGGCTGAAAAGTGGAATTATACAAAGGCGCAAGCGGCTGGTCCAATAAATAGGCTAGTATCTATTTTGAAATACTTCTACCTTACATCTTTGTGAAATGTGAACTTGACGAACTGTGAATTTTTCATGAAGGTTCGTGGCATTTTTCATATAGCATATCTCCATTCTAACTGAACACTATCCCTTTTTATTGTTTATTTCAGAGCTGAACTCAAGTACATCTGAAAAAGGTTGTATTATGGAAATAGTTCAGTCAAATTTCCTGTTTGATTAGTCACATGGGCATACTTTTACCTGTGCATTTGAGCAAGATGCCTAGTCCTGTTCTGCTCCAAAATTGTGTTATTATAGGTCACTTTGGACAAAACTAAGCATGTGCTAAATTATATAGCCTAGTATAGATTATTCTTGTTGTTGTATACAGTCTACTGTATGTTGTGCCATGTTCTCTATAAAGCCACAGTTTTACCACCAGTTTTACACATATCCTTTGTCTAATCAAAAACTATCTTAATAATAATCTATAAATAAAAATACTATTGTTAAAATAACATTACTGTTAAATATGAATTATACATGACAATTAAATAGCTGTATATTAATTATGTTGTATAAAGAGGTTAAGTTGTAGAGGGAACTTTTGGTAAATATATGCATAGTTCCTAGAACATTTGTTTCTGACCGACGCTATTTTGAAAGGGACCACTGTGAAAGTTTGGTCGCTGCGCGTTAACCAGGATTTTGTTCTTCTGGACTTTAAAATGGACATTCCAGGTCAGTATTTTGTGGGCAGGCAGTTTTAGAATTTTAGTTGTTCTCTGTATAGTAGTTTTGCAATCAAACACGCTTAATAGAGAGACATCACAATAGTAGCGCCATGTTGGTGGTAATTTCGAAGCGTCGATAGCTGTGTTTCAATGCTTGTAGTGATGTTACCGGTACGGTACTTCGGGACTCAGTGCACTAGTCTAGATACTTCTCAAATACCTAAAAATATATATTGTAAAAGGAAACATTGCAGTCAAAATACATTTGGTCTGGCGTGATCTGTTTGAACAATATGACATCATAGCACTACTTCCGCCCTGTTCGTGCGTTGCTCTCAATTGGATGTATTGCAAACAATGTAGTGCTCTCCTACCGTAAGTAAAGTTGAGCCCCCCACCCCCAACATATAATATGTGAATAATATATATATATAATATAATATAAAGGGTTTAAGCCTACTTTTACAAGCGAACACAGTTGTGACGTATTTAAGGTCATCATGCCATAGTTTATTTCAGATCAGAATGACTAGGCTAAATGTACCTTTGCAATGCAGATTTAGATGTTATACAGCAAGGAAAACTAACTATCCTCTTAAATATCATAATTGATATATATATATATATCTATATCAAAAGTGTAAATAATGTGCCATAATATAACAATAAATGTTTTTACTGTGTCTGGCAGGTCCAAACAAGGACAACATTAGAGCCGGGTGTAAGAAATGTGGCTACCGTAAGTATACAAATACATGCTATCAGTGTGTGACTTTAAATTTCATGAAAGAAGTGATTATTATATATACAGTATGAGTATATATATATTGTCAAATTATTCACAGTATTTATGTTGCACTTATGTTGTAGCCTCAGCCAACACAACTATTCTGATGTGTTGGTACTGTCGCACCCACATTACTGTCTGTCTTTCTCAGCGGGCCATCTGACATTTGAGTGTCGAAACTTTGTCAGAGTTGACCCCAAGAAAGACATTGTTCTGGACGTAAGCAGCACCAGCAGTGAGGAGGAGGAGGAGGAGGAGGAGGATCACCATCCGGCGCGTGAAAAGGTCGGACGCAGTGGGCAACACTGCAGAGGTTAGCTATGATCGTCATTAGCCTTTTTAGTAGACCCAAAAGTGAAAAACAGTGTAAGCGATAAATGTACCCATGGGTTACATCTCTTGCACATTTATGTCTGACTGATTTAATGGATTGCTTCTCTTTAGTTAAAAAACGGTCTCTAACTGTTTACTGTGATTTGTTGGCCCGTGCTAGGTTCCCGTGATGATAATCGAAGAGACAGACGCAGGAGAAGCGGAGACAGAAAATCAAGAAAAAGGTAACGTGCGCTTGACCCATTTTCTTTAGGAATAGTTGCAAACCCAAAGCCTCACATACTGATGTGCAAAGAAGTTATCCAGTATATATACATATATTGTACATAATGCTTTCATTGTTGGTTCTGCTACTGAAATATGCCAGAGGAGCAAGGTCTTTTTTATCAACATTTTGATGATAATACTATGCAGGTATAGTGGGATGGTCTAATGTTGTGTCCTCAATGTGGTCATGAATCACACATCCTTTTGCAAGATGCACAGCAACCAGAGGGTTGCTAGTTATATTACTGTTTACTGTTATATTGCTATTAATTATAGAAGAATGTTTCCTTCATTGCATTTTCTCATCCTGCTCTGTTCCTTCCTCCCTAGATCCTACTCCTCGTCGAGCGACGACGGAGACGCAAAGAAGAAAAAGAAGCGCAGCAGGTCCAGCTCCTCGTCGAGTGACCAGGAGGTGAAGAGCAAGAAGAAGAAGCTCAAGAGCCACAAGAAGAAGGGCAAGAAGAACAAGAAGGAGCGTAAGAAGCATCAGAAGAAGCGTAAACACGAGTCTTCCTCTGACAGCTCCAGTGCTTCCTCAGAGAGTGACTGAGACTATCACAGGGTTACTGGGACATTCGTTCAGCCTTTATTGCCCCCGAGGTTGGATGGCAAACAGTGTGTGATGGAGTATAAAACACATCAGGTGTTATCCTTTTAAGAGGCAAACATCATAGAAATGGCTGTTGTTAAGATCATATGGTAGGGCAGTTTTTTTTTTTTTATATTTTATTTTTTTTTTATAATTGAGTACAACATTGGACATACTGCTATTCATTCCTAAGCACCCTGTAGATGTTTTAACAGAGCCTAGAGAGACCATCCTGATGCCGCAAGTTACACTTTCTGCTCAGTCTCGGTCCCCTCGACTCAAAACGCTTGTCTAGTTAGAAAATAACAAGGGCGAGTAGTAGGCGAGTAGTTTGCTGATGATGACGGCAAAGAAGCAGCTGCATTTTAAAATCGCTACAAGGTCTGACTGGTTGGAAGTGGCTCAGTGTCTTGAGCTTGCCTGATCAGGATGTTCTAATCAGGGCAGAAATTACACAGGGAAAAAGTATGGATCCCACTCCCAGTAATTATAACAATGTCGTTGTGCTTGTTTAGTGTGGTTTGTATATGTCTATAGGTCTATGGAGTGGTAGTAAGGACTACTGTCCAGCCACTTTTGACTCAATCATAAATTGAAATTGAAAAAAAAATAGTCTAGAACAACATATACTGTCGTGTTCAATTCGAGAGTGTGTAGGAAACAACTGCTAAGCATTTGTGTGCCCCACTGTTTTTTCTTTCTACTCTGCTTTTATTGTTTTAAATCTGTGCTCAGGATTAGTATATTTGTAGCAGACGTTTATGAATATTGGGTTTAAATGTAAATGTTTCCTAAATCTCAGATTGCAGATAAAAATCTAAGGTATACAGTAGCTGATCTTTTTGTGTTGACCTAAAGCAATTCGAGACACCAGAGGTTCTTTTATTTTTCATTTTCATTTTATACAAACAGACATGTCGGCCAGCGGTAACCACAGTCGCCCCATATGTTTGTCACTGCCAAAAGTGCAAAAATTTTGGCTGTAGTTGAAGTATTGAACAGCATTGCTTACAAGTAGCCAATCGCATTGTTAGCATTGCTGTATTTCCTGCCGAGTGTTGCAACACATCTTTATGGTTGAATTTTCTGTCATATGTTCCCAAACGGATAGCCATAACTAATAGGATTTTGTCCTAACCTTTTAAAAAAAAAAAAAAACGTATTAGTTATGAGTTCACATGATGTTATTGTACATTTACTAGTGAATGAAAGAGTCGGTGAACAATACCAAATATTTTTGGAACATTCCAGATTCCCATCCCACACCCAACTTTTACACTTGGCAGTATATTACAGTATGAACTAAAATAGACAGACAAACAGTAGAGACATTTCAGAATAATTGAATATGTTGTTGGGTTATTTTTGAATCTATGCAGGGTCCATCACTATTTTGTCTCTCCTTTTATGAAATATTGGTTTATCTTCAAGATTAAAAATACGTTATTAAATTTTAAGGTTGTGTGTAGCATGTGAAACATGAATATGTCGAACAATAGTGTCTAAAATGCTTAGGATGCAAGAGACAACAAGCAGGGTAACATAGCAAATCACCTGAAATGTTGAACGTGAATTAAATGCCTGGGCAATGATAAGACATGCTGACAGACAAATATTGTGTCATCCAAAATCTTACTAAATTTGTATAAGTTAACAGCAAAGAACAGCACATTTAAAATAAAAAGTTAAAGTTTTACGCAGTTTAATTTAAAGTTGTGGTATGGATAGAAAAGCACTTAAATAAGTTTAGCTTCTGATGTTGGTATCCTATTGTTTTTCACTCTGTCGACATTGGGTCACTGGGTTAGTCCACAATACAGCTGATGTGTCCTGACTCCTGTTAATGTCATTTAGTCCCGGCAGGCTACATTGGTTAATTTTTAATGATTCAGTAAGTGTAAAAAATAGTGCAAACAAAGTAAATGCCAAAAGAATATAACATTTTCAAAGCAAAAAAAAGAGAAATTGTAAACTAAGCAAACGGCAAGAATATAAATTAGTAATTACGGGGTGAAGTTAATACAATATATATTTGTATGACCTGTGAATTTGTGTGAATGGAACAGTATAATCAATCTGAATCACTCAATATTGTTGAAATACTGTTTGCTCTCTCTCCTTCCCTAACCTCTGCCCACTGACACTCTCTAAATAGACTGGACTGTGTACAGGGCAAAAGCATTTCAAAATAAATGTTTTTTGTTTACTCATTGTTTAGTCACTAAACATTCATACAAACATTTAAATGAAAGTTATAGTAACAATAGCCATGTTGGAATGTATTTTTTAAATCCAACAAGGCATATAGAAGGGATAATAGCAAACACAAAATGTATTGAATTTGTTGATTGAGATAGTCACTTGTAATGTAGCCTACTGCTATAAAAGAGTTTCAGGCTCCATCTAGTGGTCTACATTTTGCCTATGATGCTGTAGCCTTCCCCCTCCACACTGCCTTCCCACACCTGGGCCAGAGGAGTATACGTGCTGTACGTGACGATGCTGGCCGTCGACCCAGCTCGTCATCCCGCACTGTGCTGCTGGTTTCTGGACTTCCTGATGGGCAGACTCCTGGTGGTACATGTAGGCAACATCACCTCCTCCTTTTTGACTCTCGGCACTGGTACAGCAGCTTGCGAACAAGAACTAGCAGGTTTTTCCCACAAGCCACCAGACTGTTGAACAGCTGACAGAGCTATACATGGCAAACACTGTTGCCACTTTATTCACATGTCACTTTAATAGAACAGTAACTTATTCGGTTACTCTGCCCTTTGTTTAATTTAATCAATATGTTATTTGTATATATTCTATCATTCTTTTTTTTAAAACTATTTTACTTCAATTTTGTATTGCTTGTTTGCAGTCAAGTGGGCACAGTGACCAAGCATTTAATTACTATTCATTGCTGCTGTTTGTGTATTTGATAAATCAACTTGAAAACTTGCATGCGATGGCCCTATAGGCAAAGTGTTTGATCCATGAATTCCAAAAAGTTAATTGTTTGTGACCCCCCCCCCCCCCCCCTAATGCACGCACGGAACTACTTCTCTCGGCTTATATATTTTTGTATTCATCTCAATTATCCCACAACCCCCTAGAAGCATCATGCGAACCCTAGGAGCGCCCAGAGACCCACAGTTTGAGAACCACTGCTAGAGACTTGATGGAGTGTTACCAACCGCTCAACAGTTGTTTGGCTTTTTACAATAATCAAGACGAGACAGAAACTGCTGCGTAACAGCGCTACTTGGCACGGCTTCTAAATTACATTGCCACAAGTCAATCACACTTAGCATAGATGCTGGGGAATTTAATAATGGAAGGATGTCATGTCCACACATGGAGATAGAGTGGGTCTATTTGTACACACTCACATTACACCACACAAATACCGGTAGGCTAAATTAGGAGATCCACCAAATGAAGGGCAAACACACACACACACACACACACACACACACACACACACACACACAGTGTTTCTCATTAAAACACTGCTGCCCACAGAATAAAATATTAAATAATAAAATAGGGTGGCTTGGATGGGCCTTTTGGGTGCGTCGCTGTAGTCGGGTGAGGCTAGGGGTCCGAGGCTGAGCCACCTCCTCCCAGGAGCCAAGCAGGCTTGGCCCAGCATGCGGCTGCTGGCCTCGGGCAATGGAAGGATAGACAGGAAAGAATATTAGCAATCAACTTAATTATAACCAACGTCCCACCGGCTCCACGCTGACAATGCCATTACCTGTTGAATCCGGTTACTGTGCAGCGTTGCCAAAAACAGCGATGTTAGGAGTCAACAGAGGTTTTATGTTCAGGGGCTTTTGGAAACTCTTGTGCTTTGTTCGATATGGGCTGTGTGTGACAGGTGTTTATGATAGTTCCATTAATTTCACTTTGCCTTTGGGGGGTAGGTTACCTCACAAACTTCTGCAACATCCGGACAGCTATACGTGCATGACTGCAGTTCCCGGCCAAAGAGAATGACAAGGCATAGGTTTAACTAGCGCCTCAGCTTTCTCAAATGTCCAGAGGCTTCATTTGTCAAATATGTAAAATAAAATAATATTCATTCACATCCATAACACGCAGTCTGCTGGTTCAAGTGTCTGGAATACTGAATGTGTGGAGTCGGACTCCTAAATGAAGTCATCTAAGGAGATGAATGGAACCTATTTTAGCAGAATGGAAAACAGGTTGTTATTACATTAGTGATATGGCACATATTGGCCTATAAGCCTACTGAGGTAGACTAACCCTTACTAGTCTTACTGCAGCATACCCATAGTCTACATAATTAGCTTATTACAAATAGATTGCTATGAATTTATACCATGTTACTAATGTGTCCTTAGACAGACACAGTAATATTTAAGAAAAACTTTATTTATTCAAGTGTAGCAAGATAATTGGAAAGTAGAAAACTTCATAATTGCCCAGATGGTAAGAGGCGTTCTTGATACATAAGAGAAAATGAAGTCGAAAGAGTGCTTCCATGTGCAGCCACAATGAGTAAACCATATGTTGTTTGCATAAGACAACAGATAGGTTTGACTGTTTTACCAGCTCATTGACTTTTATTAAGCCTGTTGGGCTACATGGGAAAGCAGACAGAAGATGGGACTCCACTGGCACATTTAAAATAAAATGAGATGGTCAAAGTCATCAGTTTGGGAATTTAGGGGCAATGTAACATCTATTTATCCCACTGCAGCCATTACGGGCCCATGAGCCATGTCAATAGATCTCTGAAGAAAGCAACAACAATCTTGGCAAAGCCCAGTGGCTGACCAGAATGGTTGTACCATTAGGATAAATGATCTCCTATTTAGAGTGTGTTCTACTGCAAATATGTGTGTACATCTACCTTATTAAAGGTTGGGAACCTGTATATTTCACATAATATTAATGTATCCTCATTACAAACTGGGTTTATGCTTTTATGCGGTTATTTTCAACAATTGCTCAAAGGTACTTGAACAATATTGTATGGAGATTAATTTCCCTGTTAAAAATTTTACAGCTAGTCCAGAGATTCAAACCTGCAACCATCTAGTAATAAACCAACTTCTTTAACCTTTAGGCAACCGCCAAAACAGCAAAGCTTAATATCTTCCCAGAAACAAAAATGAATATCCCTTATGCTGCACTTTGGTGGGAACAACCAAGCTGAGAGATGGCGCCGGTTTTGCGTCTGTAACCACTGTTGAAATATTATTTCAGAGTCAAGCCGTCTTTGCATCTTGGAGAGCAGTTCCTACAAGCTTGAAAAATGCATTAGGGCAAGGGGCAGGTTGGAGGCTATACATTTGCTACCAATTTAGTTCCCGCATCTTAGATTTCGTCCCTCTCTTCCTCTCCTGGCCCCCGAAATGAGGTCTTACTGTGGCAAATGACCTCTAGGATAAATAGACAGCAGGCTACACGACCCCGGCCATCAAAAACGGAGGCTGTAATACATACTACATCGCTTTACAGGAAGTGTTTTCAACATTCTCCCAAAACCTGCAGGGAAAGAAAATGAGGGGCGTATGAGGTGAGACTCTGTTCACCGCTTTCTCTGCTCAAAACCTTTTTTCCAGAGGCCTATTATTAACGGCCTAGGTCCTGGGTTCCCATTCAGAGTGGAGCTTGTACATATAAACCTTGAGGTTTTGAGGCATCCCTGGCCGACTGGGTGGCTTTCAGCGGGGAATAAGTGCAGGGTCGTGTTGGACCACTATCAGTAGCCGCTCGAATGCTAACCTGCTGTGTCTGAATGGTGTTCCTGGGGATAAAGGTGTGGACTTATTTCCTGGCTTGTAATTACAGGCCAGTCATATCTATTATACATTTTAGGTCATTTGGACACTTGTTATTGCGTAACTAAATTATTGCACCATTCCCAGGATTAGTGCTTGTGAGGCCAAGCATGACTTTTACAAGGCAGAACAGGCATTATTATTCAATTAGCAGCAGTAAATCTAACTACATATGACACAGTGTTTTGCAGAAAACCAACCTGTGATCAGATTTCAAAACCAGACAAAAGCTTATGAGAGCTGCTGATGCAACACAAGGCATTTCAGGAGCCTTTATCATAAAAGGATTTGTGACGAATGTCATATTTGTGTTACATTTTCATGCTTGACAAATCCTCTTAGCTGCAAGACACACTGGGAGCAGATGTTGAGACTTCAGAGAACATCTCAGCTTTTTTAACGTTGCCAATACTGTCGTAACAGCTTTGATCAACTGTTGGTCTCCTGTTTTTAGTTCCAACCAAGTAAGATGCTACTAAAACCACACGGGGATATTTATAATGTGTGGCTGCTTTGCTGGTGTAGACATGATAATCTCAGAGTGGTGTCTTTTCTCACAATAATGGGACAAATCTCTCACCTACTTCATCTCTCCCATCCTGCGGGATATGAAAATAGAGCTGGCATCTCGTTTTCATCATTCCCAGCAACAGACCTCTGACATGACCCCATCAGAAGATGTGTACCTGAAAGATTGATGGTTGGGCATAGCACTAGATGAACTACAGTACGACATTAGGACATTTGGAAAAGACTGGAAATAACTTTATGTACTCTTGTACTTACAGGTCAGAGTGCTCCTTTGCAAGAGTCTGTTAAATCATGGACTGGTCCCCCGCGGGGGGGGGGGGGGGGGGGGGGGGGGGGGGGGGGGGGGGGGGGGGGGGGGGGGGGGGGGGGGGGGGGGG
>JAOEHI010047399.1:0-20622 GCA_025447815.1 Percopsis transmontana | reverse complement strand
ATATATATATATATATATATATATATATATATATATTTCATTTAGAAACTAGGACCTGCACACACCAAAGAAGGAATACTATAGATCTTGCATTTCTGTTAAGGACATCATTTTCTCAGAAACTGAAACTAAAGCATAGGTTTCCGTAACCTCTCATACTTACCTCTCATACTACTCATACTAAGTGTGAGATGAGTGTGTGTGTGTGTGTGTGTGTGTGTGTGTGTGTGTGTGTGTGTGTGTGTGTGTGTCTCAAACGTGCAGACCACATAGGTGTTCGAGGGTTGACCTTTAGCATCGTGTGGCAAATACATACGAGTAAAGGACCATATATGAAGGTGTAGCTACTGTCACAACCCTCTAGAAGAACACGCCCACAGACAGACAGACGTTCTCAACTATGTTATGCTATGCTTTCCCTTACCTTACTATCATATTTAGCATTAGTTACAAAGCATATGCAATATTGCATAACTGCTGTGGGGAGCGAATAAGTATTATTATGTATTATATTACATGTTACATTCGTATAATAGCTTACCTTCCAGTAAACCGTCATGGAATCAGATTCGGAGTCGGATTTAGAAAACCACACATCCAGCTTTTGGTCAGGGCCTATAAAACAACATTACTCTCATTTCTCATTGTTAGAAAATGTAAAAATCTAATGTTTTGGGAATATAGCCACACTGCAGCCACACGTTAGCTATGACTAATGTGAAATCCTTTTTTATACAAAGATAAGCATTACTCGAGACCATCACTGCTTTCATTCTTTCTGCAGTGCCCACAAAACATGACATTTTTGTCCCATCTCACTGTTTGGGTTTGAACCACAGCCATCCATTGTTACGTATGTAGATAGCAGTGTAAACCTGCGCGAGCTGTAGGGGAACGAGGAGCACGCAGCCATGCAGCACTCAATTAATGCCACTTACGTTCCTCTTCAGTCCAGCTGGAGATGTTTGCACTCCACTGACTCCACAGCCCAGTTCTGCACTTAATCCGGGCTCTAAAATAGTACAGCGTATAGGGTTCCAGAGAAGAAATGGACTGGACCCCCGCTGAACTCATCGGCCCACCCTGCAAATCACAACTTAGCTATTATCCACGCATTCTTTGGATTGTTTTCCACCTAAATGATTTGTCAATTTTGTCACGCATGATTGCCTATTGCAATTCAAAATATTTATATACTTTATTGCATATTCAGTGAAAGACAGATTATTTCAACAACATTGAGTAGAAAATAGGACCATTCCGGATCCCTTTAAAGTTAGCGGTGGAGGCTAATTTGTGTATGTACTCGATATGGTAAAATGTGCTTACAGATTCCTGATAGAGCATCCAGTCCTGCTGTTCTGTTCTGTATTCGATCTGTTTATTCCGCTGGGATGGTATCAACTTTATCTCACAGGACCGGGACTTGCACAGGGCAGGGCTTAAAACAGGAGGGCGCAGCATTACTGTAAGAACAGTCGAAAATGGAGAAGTTCTCCTGTCAGTGCAATTATTGCCACTGGAGCGTATAATCAGAAGAGAAACAGACTGTTCTTATAAAACAATAAATATTAAAAAAGCATAGTGGCCAAACAAATAATACATGCAAATCTCCTTAAATACATAAAATGCTAAAACAAAGATGCAATTCATCCTTCAGACAACCCAATTGATCACAAAAGTGGAAAAAAATATAATTTTTAGGGGAACTTAAAAGCAAGAGAAGTTATGTGAGCGCTGTAAGATCATGAGGCCAGTGAGTGTGCGGTGCTGCTGTCATACCAATGTCAGCAAGTGTGAAGTTGAAGATTAGAGACTCTGCTGTGCCCAGTTTATTTTCAGTGGAGGTATGCACAGAAATTGCCTCGATGGAGCTGGAAACATTGAAAGTTGCTGTGAGCAAGTCAGATCCCTTACTGGAGCCGGTGTAGAACATAGGTCCAACTGTGTGGTTTCCAGATGTAGTTCTTACCCTAAATAATACAAGACATTTCACACTTGTTAAAATTGCATAGATAATATCACTGTTGCTAAAAAATAAAGAGTTTCCTTTCTCTTTCATACTCACCCCAGCTTTGAAGAATTCATAAGATAAGTATCCCTTCCTCTGTTCCAATTACATTCCACAAGTCCTTCTTCAACATACTGGATGCACTTTATGTTTCCTGGTCTGTCTGGTGGGTCTGCAGAACAAACAAGATGGATATACTTGAAAATAAATGTGTTGTTAAGTCAGGTCAAACAACACCATTTGAGCCTGTGAAACTTCCAGGGTTAGGGTTAGATCCATGTCTGACTGTTCCATGTCAATTTTGGTAACATTAACATCCACTAAAGTAGGTGAAGGTTACTTTACTTATAATGTTGTTTACTGTCATGTATGGAGGAGTCTTAGCTTACAGTAACTTTACAGTAACTGTTTACCTTTACATTGGCTTTCAGTCTTTGGTCACACATTATAACTTATTTCAGTAATCTTTGACACATACAGTATGGGTGTGTATGAAACTTGCTATTTCCATACAAAGGGAAATAGAATGTGTATTTTGTCAACAAGACTACATGTCATAAAGCAGTACAGAGATGCAGAGTTGGTTCTGTATTTTCTGACAAAGTTACACCCAAACCAGGTGTTGTCTGATCCAATGAATGACTGCACGTTACCACTATAGGTATTTGTCTTCTGTTATCTTCCAGGAGAGCAAAAGCATCAAAGCAAATCAAAAAAGCATCAATTACATCAAAGTTATTAGCTGATTCCATACTCACATCCTGTGATGATGTCGAGTCCACAGGGGTCGAGGGGTGTGCGGCAGTTAATACAATCACAGCTATATGTTCTGCTTTCTGTGATGTTCATCACATCCAAATATATGGTTGTAGAGTTCAATTCTTTGTGGTACTGTGGCTTGTCAGGGTTGTTTACATAAATAGATTTCTTGCATTTGCAGCTAAAGGTGCAGTACACCTTAAAACTGGATTCTCGATTTACCACACTTCCAGCGCTCGACCATATAGTGCATGATTTTTGACCTGAAAAAGAAGTTATTAAAACAAACTCTACTGGTAACACAGGTTTTGCTTTAGTTAAGCAGCTTAACCCATATCTGCATTTGTTAATGATCTTTAATTCTTAATTTATTGTAAAGTAATTCGGTTATTGACATTATATATGCCTTTTAATTTTCTCTGCTCTCGATTCATGGTCCCTCTTAAATAAATGTATCGACTTAAAGTCTACATCTCTGACGACTAGACATGATACAGGCTGTAAGGTAATGCGTTATGGCCTCTCAGCTTACCTATACATAACTGTGCCAACATCGAAGTGACGACAGTAAGGATGGACCATGTTTGGTGTATGACAGCCATAGGTCATCCGTCTACGTGTCTTTCACACGGCCAGCAATTACTTAATTATCTAAGAAAGAAACAAACAAGCGTGGAAAAAACAGTTACTTCTCTGGTGTGTGTGTGTGTGTGTGCAATTTTCAACTCATGTTAACATTGACATATGAATGGCCTAATCACGCCGTGAACGCGCAGTATTTTAACTTTACACAATGCGCTTAACTTCCGACGTCACTTGTTTAATGTTATAGGCTAAGCGTCGTTAAGTTCTGTCTGTTCTGTCAAATGTAGCTATGATCACAACGCTAATGTAAAATTCCATAAAAAGTAATCGCAAGGAGTCTAGCCTACTTACCAAGGCATCCTGTTAGATCTTTGCGCTAAGCTTTTAGCTTGTAGTCCATCATAACTTGTCTTCGACATCTTCTTTAAAACAGTGCGACCAATAGACTCGATGCTTCCTGTATGTTGTATGTTGCGCGGTCAAAACCTTGTGGTAAACTCTCTGTTCCTCAGTCAGGAATGTCAGAGGAGACTGTGGTTCATGCATTATGTGTTAATATAATCCAGTATTATACTTACAAAAATGAACGCCAAATTATCATTATTCATTTTTCTAGAAAACGTTAAACAGACAACGCTCAGCAGACAAATAGGTCCACAAAATGTGGATGTAGTTAATTTTTAGCATGTATAAGCTGATAATATGTCCAAATAGTAAATTCCAGATTCTGACACACCTGCATACATGAATCACCCAAACAATATTCAGATTGCTTCTGTATTTGCATCAATTTAACAAAAAAAGTCACATTATGCACAAGGATGGTTAAAGACCACTCTATCATAAGTCAAGTTTATTTCTACAAACCTCAATCAAAGTTCAGGCTTTACAAGTGCACAATGCAGAGGATTCTGTAAACATACACATTTCACATAGGGATAAATAGAAGAGACCCATTAACGCATCAGCATAGCAAAAGCGATTTAAAAGTATGAGATCTCTTCAGAGGGAAGTAAGCGGTCTCACAGGAAGTTAAAAACTGTCTTCAACTGCAGGTGTCATCATATCCCGAGAACATAATGAGCCCCATTTTAGTAATTGCTGGAAATAGCACACCCAAAACTGACTGCAGGTCCGTTTCTTATTTGTAATAAGTCGGTAATAATAGTAATAATAATAATAATAATAATAATAATATTAATAATTATCATTATTATTATTATTATTTTAGTTTTCACAGTGGACACACCTTAACCCTAAAATAGCAGAAACTTATCAGTGGTTTAAAAAAAACAGTTGTTGATTATATGTTTTAATATGGTATGATTATAATATGGGCATGTACATAGCAAAATACCAATACTAATAGAATAATAATAGAGTAATAGAATGACAACACAAAAATGTAACAGTTTTTCTATTTGTTGAGGTGTGGTGTGGATGGTCATAACATACCACTAAATTCTTGGTATAGTCATTTGAGGCAGGTGTGGTTACTGAAAGTCACAAAAAATGGTCAGTATACAAAATGGCACTTATTCAACATTTAGTGATTAATGCTTTAAGAAGTCTTTTGATCTGTAGTGCTGATTGTCCAGTTCATCTAAATCGCGACTCCCTTTATATCGCTGTTTTTGTCGGGGCGTCTTAGTGTGGCCGAAGCTGTCTGGGGGAAATTGTCTGGGAGACTTGTCTGATTCCCCACTCTCTCGACTGAAGAAGAGGCAGTCTCTCCTTCTTCACCCTGCTGTAAACCCAGAGAGGCACCGCCAGCCTCCGGCTCACTCTCAGGCCCCTTGTCCCCAAGCCAGACCTTTCCACAGAGGAAATGTATTTGCAGAGCGTTGGAACTTAAACAGACAGGGTTAAAAGTAAGTCCCAGACAAGTCCCTGACAAACTGGAGAAATCCACCTCAACACAGGAAAGCTGGTTTCCCAGTAATCCCCCAGACATCAACAAGGATGTGGCTTCCTGTTCACAGGTTGATAAACCCGTCTGCTCATCTTCTCCTGCCTTGACCTCCTCCTCCCTCCACTGGTGTAGGGCTACCTGAGGTCTGTAGCCAATTGGTTCCAGCGTCCTCTCAGAAAGTATGGCCGCTGGGACTTTCCCCTGTGATGTCATTGCTGCAGCCTGTCCCGACCTGGGACAGGCCTCCCTTTCCTCCTGGGAGAGCTCTTCGAGGAGGGTCACAGGCGGGTCACAGTGGCTTCCTGACCATAGTGGCTCAAAGACACTTACATCCTGCTGGGCACAAGAAGAAAAGCCAGTAAAAGCTAAGTGGTTTGATGTGATAGACAGCCAGAAATACAAAGACTCAGGTTTCATTTTTACAGAAAGGGTAACGTTAGTATGACTCACAGGAAAAGTCTACATCAATTTGTGGTTAATAAGGTTGGCCATAATAAAATTTCAAACCACTCAAAAAGGGTAAGTAACAGAGCCAGCGGAACAGGCCAGATTTTGCTTTCTTCAGCTAGATGCACTGTGAAAGAAATTCCTAACTGACCTTGCTCTTTTAGGGCTATATTTAGGCCTACAGTGCTTATTTTAGCTAGATTCATTCATTTCTTTTCTTTCCTTTCCTTTCCCTTTTTTTTTTGTTGCAAAAAAACCTGCAAACAAACCACCTTAAATTAATTAGTTTATTGCCTCTTACAAATTAGATTTTCTATTTTTAACTGATGCCTGGCTTGACAAACAATTGTGCTGCAGCAGTCCTTATTGATACAGACCCCCCCCCCCCCCTCTTCAGCATCATTAAGTTAAAGGACACCAAAACACTTCACGGAACTATTGCCTCACACTTCAACAGATTTTGACTGCCTGATTATAAATGGGGATGTAAATATACATGTTGTTACCCCCACTGACAAATCAGACAATGTTAAGAAGTGCCATATTAATATTATGAGAATACTAGCAATGATTATGGAGGCTAGTCAGTGTCCCCAACCACTAGTCTTCTAGATAACAATTCTAAAATTCCCAAATTCCCAAATTGTAAAGGCAAATCTGGCAATTTTTGTGCCAGATTTAATGCAAATTGTTAATAGTTCTCTTTTATCAGGGGACGTTGTCAAAGTATCATTAAATCTCTGTTAAATAAAGCACAACTTTGGCGCAGAAGAATATCAGTATCAACTGCCCTTTATAAGCAGAATTAAAGGGTTTCCAAAAGGTTAGAAAGTTGTTAACTGTTGTAACTTTCAGCCTCATTGCAGAACTGAGACAGTTGTTACCAAGGCCTAAATTATATTTCTGTGAAAATCACTATTCTAGTCGTACTCCATCTCAGTGCAGCGTTTGGCACAGTTGACCATACAATACTGCAAGATTGGAAAACTGGGCTGGCCTCTTTGGTACAGTGTCACCTTTTCTCTTACCCAAACTCTATCTTTGTAAACCCTATTATTTGCCCTCTACAGGTTAACACTGGCCCAAATAATGCAAACAAAAACTAAATACTCTACAATAATTATATGGATGAACCACTAATAATTTGCATAACCCTCTCATCAAGTGACTATAT
This sequence comes from Percopsis transmontana, assembly GCA_025447815.1. NCBI lineage: Eukaryota > Metazoa > Chordata > Actinopteri > Percopsiformes > Percopsidae > Percopsis > Percopsis transmontana. Next base: position 13,734 of record JAOEHI010047399.1, on the reverse strand, counting down.
GGCCCAACAGGCTCTTGACAGCCTTAAACAAATCAGTGACTGGATGTGCCACAACTTCAATTAAATACAACTAAATAAAGGTAAAACAGAAATTTGTGTCTTTGGTGCCAAAGATAAATGTCAGAGAGTGGCCACCAACTCTAAGACCAAATGGCAAGTTATATAGGGGTGTTATTATGTATTCTGATCTCAATTTTAACAGCACTATCAACTCAATAACTAAATTAGCAAATGATGATCTTAAGAACATAGCAAAAACTGCAGGTTTAATGTCCAAACTATAGAAGACTTTTTCATGCCTTTATTCAGAGATACCACAGATGAGACAGACTCCATAGCGCTTACAGCTGGTGGCATGGCTGAACAGAACGTAGCAAACACAGACCATCTGGTACCCGTCTATCCCAAATAAGAAAGCCTACGTCAGTGCCTGACACCTGGAAAACGAGGTGGAAGAGTCGCTGTTTAATTCACTATAGTATTTCAGGGCAAAAAGACATCATTTGGCGACTTCCCATTTTTTGAATACCTTTCTGCTATATTGAAATGCCCCCCCCCGAAAAAAACAATGAATAATGCACAAACTATTTGCAACCATGGAGAGGCTGACCAATCCCCTGACACAAACACCCCCTGAACTCCTATCCACCCATAAATGCAATGAGTTTGCGTCCTTTTTCCCTAAAATTGAACATATTAGACAAGCCATATAATACCTCCATGTCAAACTAAAATGTTGGGTCACTACCATGTTTATATAAATGTAATATGGAAAGGTGGACACAGTTTAATGCCATGTAGGCCTACTACAAAACTTTTAAGGAAATGGTGAGACAACTTAGTTATGCCATCCACCTGCTACCCCGATCTCAATGCTCTATCTACGAGTTTCTTTAAGAACATTTTCACTGCCTGGCGATAGACGTAGACTACTGCACCTAGTTAACAGCTCTCTTCAATCAGGCAACTTACCAAAGGCCCTGAAAACTGCAGTTATTAAACCTCTTAAAAAAGTGGAGCCTATGCTTCTATTATTAACAGGCCGATATCAAATCTATACTTCATAGATAAAATCATTGAGAAAGTTGTATTGTATTACTTCTTGGGGCTCTAGTTTCCGGATGGCGCAAGGCCGGCAGTAGCACTAACGCAGACTTAATGACAATTTCGTCTGGGCGCAAGGTTTTTCTCTCGCCTGGGTGTGACTGCTAATTTCCCTGCATGTCATGGCATCACTTGCGCTGAAAGGGCCGTGGGGGCGCAGTAGCAGGTGTGTCAATTAATGCTAGTTTGGTGTCAAATTAAACCAAATATTGCACTAGCGTCTCCGTCTAGACAGATCACAAGGCGTGATCACTGGAAAAAATCACTGACTCTGTAAAGCTTCAATACTTGTGTTATTGCACTGTTGTTCTCCTGGTTGTTCCCCTGGTATGTCTACCATGTTCCCCTGGTGTGTCTACCATGTTCCCCTGGTGTGTCTACCATGTTCCCCTGGTGTGTCTACCATCTTCCCCTGGTGTGTCTACAATGTTCCCCTGGTGTGTCTACCATGTTCCCCTGGTGTGTCTACAATGTTCCCCTAGTGTGTCTACCATGTTCCCCTAGTGTGTCTACCTTGTTCCCCTGGTATGTCTACCATGTTCCCCTGGTGTGTCTACCTTGTTCCCCTGGTATGCCTACATTGTTCCCCTGGTGTGTCTACCATGTTCCCCTAGTGTGTCTACCTTGTTTCCCTAGTGTGTCTACCATGTTCCCCTAGTGTGTCTACCTTGTTTCCCTAGTGTGTCTACCATGTTCCCCTAGTGTGTGTACCTTGTTTCCCTAGTGTGTCTACCATGTTCCCCTGTGTAACCCATATTAAACCTCTTGAGTATTGTACCTGTCTGTCTGTGTCTGCTCTTGGGTCCTAAGCCGCAAATCCTTGACAGGAACTATTTTGTTTCCATTGGCAACTATGATTCTGAGCTAACTAATGTTACATGTGGAGTCCCCCAAGGTTCAATCCCAGGGACTCCTCTATTTAACCTCAACATGCTCCCGCTAGGCCAAATAATAGGGAATAACAATATCACTTACCATATGCGGACAACACTCAAATCTATATAGCTCCAAATGACTATGTGTCCTATAGATTTGCTGTGCCAGTGCAAGTCAATGACTGGATGTGCCAGAATTTCCTTAAACTAAATAAGGACAAAACTGAGATCATTATCTTTGGTGCCAAAGAAGAAATGCTAAAAGATAGCTCACACCTTTGAAAACCAAGCAAGAAATCTTGGTGTTATCATGGATTCAGATCTAAATTTCAATAGCCACATCAAGTCAGTAACAAAATCAGCCTACTATCACCTTAAAAACATAGAAAGACTTAGAGGACTCATGTCCAAACAAGACTTAAAAAAACTTGTTCATGCCTTTTATTACCAGTAGGTTAGATTATTGTAATGGTATCTTTTCAAGTCTCCCTAAAAAAGCGCTTTGGTAACTACAGCTTGTTCAGAATGCTGCTGCTAGAGTCCTAACAAAGACAAAAAATGTTAGCACCAATTCTCAAATCCCTGCATTAGTCAGAGAATTTACCTGTATTTCAAAATACTGCTTACACCTATAAATCACTAAATGGTTTAGGGCCAAAATACATCACTGAAATGCTTTTACAATATGAACCCTCTAGACCACTCGAGTCATCTGGGACTGGTCTGTTAACTGTCCCCAGAGTCAAAACAAAATATGGAGAAGCAGCATTTAGCTACTATGCTACAAATAGCTGGAATAAACATCCAGAAGTTTTTAGACTTTTTAAATTTGAAATCCAGACTAAAAATGTTTATATTCACCATTGCTTTCTGCCAAACTGCAAACCTTGCACTGAATTTTGCTATACTGGAAAATATTTTGATTATATTATAATAATCTTTAATTTAAATGCGTATTCTCTTACTCCTTTATTCTTTAATTTAAATGTATTTTTATGCATTATTTTTAAATCCTGTTTTATTGTATATATTGTATATGTTTTTATGTGAAGCACATGGAGTCCGCCTCCTGTATGAAATGTGCTATATAAATGAAGTGCCTTGCCTTGCCTTTATCTTCAATAGTTTTAACTACTGAAAAGCTGAGTACATCACACCTATACTCCCTGCACTGGCTTCCCGTACATCATAGAATTGATTTTAAGATAATGCCGCTTGTGTCAAAATCACGCAATTATTTAGTGCCCAAATCAGTCACATTTGTTCATAGAGTATGATCCGTGTAAATCCTTTAAGTCACATGGGACGGTTTGCTGACGGTTCACAGAGGAAAGGCAACGCAAGCAGCATTTAGGTTTATTACCACATAACTGGAAGTTCCAGAAGATCTGAAACTTTCTTCCATGCTGACCTCTTTTAAATTGAGGTTAAATCCTCTATGTTCTTTACTGTTTTTGAGTTTTAACTGTCAGACAAAGAGGTCTGTCTCTATATCTTGAATGTAAAGGTATATTCCTGTTTTTTCCTGAGTTTCATATTTTTGTATGAAAGGAGGTATACAAATTAACGTGCCTTGCCTTTACAATAACACACAGTGGTATGATAGATGTCACCTATTCTAATAGATTGTTTTGCTAAGAATGACTCATGTAGAATCGTCACTTTGGATTCATGTGCCTGCAAATGCAAATGCAAATTAATTATAATTCATTTATGATAAACACAGTAATGAGTTAAGATTACCGCCAATAGTTTGATGGCATTGCTGTTTCCCAATTTTGGTAAGTTCACAACAAGCCAGGCAGGTCCCAAGGATATACATTTCCGTTTTATTCTAGAAGAAATATAAAGGGAATATACAGTGTATCATTATCATGTGCAGTTATAATGCTACATGCTACTGCATTTGAGATAAATACCATACAATCTCAAATTGTTTTTTTCTGACATTAAAACTATTTATACAAAAAACATCTTCATGTTGTCTGTATATCACACTATGCATTATGTACATTTACTGTACATTGTCCCTACAATGCATTACACTGTACTTCACAGGGTTTGGGACATTACATTTTCTTTTTCTGATTTGTGGCTGTTTTGTCTCTCAACTGACATTAAAGTTATGGTTTATGGCATACCACACACACTCCATGACAGCCGAGTGATACATTGAATAAAAGTTCACATCAACACTACGATCAGATACGGTTCAGAAACATAATAATGTTTGCCATGGTTACCTTTCCCTTTGGGAATTACAGCAGACCACCACAAGGATGACTGCCCCAAAGAGGGTTGCAGTGGACAGAAATCCCATCACTAGTCCAGCTGGAAGAGACAAGCAGTAGTAGTTTCAGACATGACTACTGGCAAGGACAGTGGTTCCCTGAAATAGGGGGCTTTCAGGTGTCCTGAGAGAGTTTCAAGATTTAGTTTTAGGTTTTGTATTTATGGTTATTGCGTACGAGTGTATGTGTGTGTGCGCGCTTGGGTGGTGTTCATGGGTGTATGTATCTACTGTATGTTTTACTTATTGTATGTATTTCCTTGTTCTTGTCCTCTGCACTTTAGTACGTATTTATTTTGTGTTTTAAAGTGCTACTTTAAATAAATAAACTCGACTTGGTCACAGAATAGCTTGTAACCACTGCAAACTATGAACCACTTCTCTTCTTGCTCAAAATGTTCAATACACAAACTGCTTGTAACAAGGCGCAGGGTCAGGAATAATTAGGACCGCAAAAGGCTGACCTGCGTTGCTGCTAGGCAGAGAGTAGACCGAGCGTCCCCGAGGGCCCTCCCCCGCTGACGTGGATGCAGACATGCAAAGCAATACTCCTTCTTCAGGACAGCCCAGCCACATCTGCTGGGGTCCAGAGGCAGAGACAGTCCCTGGAAACACATGACCATCAAGTATAACATGTAGGGCTTGTTTTAGAAGAGAGGTGTAGCAGATTCCATGGTTAAAACAAACCATTATACCATTATGTTTATGTTACTGTATATATAACATGAACATTATTATTTAATTCCCAAAGATTGCATATTAGTGTGTAGCCATATTATTTTCATGGTTTATCTCTTTCACACAGCTATTTGTGTCTTGGCAAGGAAAATTATGAATCTGCACTAACAATATCAGAATAAGAGTATCCGTTGTAATGACACTGAAAACATGAGCCAACAACGAAGAAATGAAACCTGTAAGACCTCCCTCAAACAGTGAGTAAAGTGTGTGCATGCAGCCACATTGGCTTCAAATGCAGTACACTTCCTGTTTATGGTCAGAGTAGGTTCTAGATTAGTCTATGACTCTCTAAACACGTATATCAGTTAACTTCTTAGCACGCTATTGAGCTTTTATGATGTAGAACAGGAATTGTTGAATGAAATATAAAACATGATTTCTATATACAATCTGCAAACAGCTATTCAAAAAAAATGGTGTAGCTTGCACATGTCACTGGATTACTGGAAGTGAAGGCTGAAACCCCCTGCTGTTGCACTGTTTGTGGGTTTGTGGGAGGGATGACAGGTATTTCCAAGTACTAACTACAAGCTACTGAAAACTACTGCACCATATGTTATCATGCTCAGCTGGGTCCTTTCCCAACAAAAACATACATACGCAAGCATTACTGTTAAATGATGAAACATGTAATTTTCTACTTGATACATTCAAAAACAGAACATTTCATTTCATTTAAAAAAGCTGCTCAGTTATATGCTCAGTGCAGCAATGAGCCAATTCAGGAATAATCATAAGCTTTATCATGTTCAGTATCAGATAACTGGGGACATACAACACACATACAGATCTTAAAATTCTTACTCCTGTGGTTGAAGTCTGTTCCCTGCATGTAGATGGTGTAGTTAGTGATAAAGCCCCTCTGTTTGTCTACATCCAGCTCTTCCCATTGGATCTGTATCCGCCTGGCCTCATGGACCAGTACTGACACATCTGGACCCGAAAGTGGTTCTGGAAGCCCAGGTAGTAGATGTTGTGTGTGCTTTGCATGGAACGTGTTATTCACGTTTCTCAAAACATTTGAGTCATCTGGCTCAGTAGCAAGCGGGCAAAATAATAGATTTTTTGTTCATTTTTTATTTGGGCTACTGTCTATATATTAGCCTAAACTATAGCCAATGTTTATAGCAAACGTGGCTCCAAATAAACAATTCACAACATGCAAACAATGATATCAGGTGTACTTTATAAAAAAAATATAAAAAATGGGCCCAATCTCAGTACCGACTTACACACTAACCCACTTTCCTCACACGCGTCCATGTGAGGAAATAGGCCTAACCCACAATTGATAACGTTGTAACCAGTTTTGGGGGTAATGCATTACATAGTAACACATTACATAGTAACACATTACTGTAATTACATTACACTTATCTGTAATGCAGTAATGTAATGCATTACTGTTCCTAAATTCAGTAATCACATTCCAGTTACTAACCAGCTACTTTTGTGAAGTGCTCTTTGGACTGGTTTTTGCAGACTTTGCTTCAGCTTCATGGTATTATTTTATAAAAGAGCATAAAAGAAAGATCTTGTGTATGTCCTCATTAGGATAGGGATTTGTGCTCATATATGGGCATATGTTAACGTTAACGTTAACTGACAATTACGTGACAATTCATCTCAGGCGATGTTGAGTCACTCGTTAATGTAACAAGTAGTGTAACACATTTCAGTACTTTCTACAGGGAGTAAATAAGTAAAGTAATGCAAGTAATGCATTACTTTTTAGTAAGTAACGAGTGTAATGTGTAATACATTACACTGGTTGTAACATAAAGCAATAAATAAATAAATAAATAATGTAGAAGCTGGCAAGAAAAAATTCCTCTCAGCTCTTTCTTTTCATTTGAGCTCAGTGATACTCTTCATAAAAAAAAAGTCAAATAAGTAAATTGATTAGTTGACTTTACATTCACACCTGCAAAGCAAGAGCCTGCACATTGAGATCATGGTAAAGGCAATGAGTGATTTGAAAAGCTTACCCTCTTCTTTTGAGTAGACCAGGCCGGAAGCCGGATCACTAACACCCCTGGTGGTCACAGTGTACAATGAGACATTATATCTCACAGTGGCATTTAGACCTTGAATAGTAGGAAAGCACTAGTAAGACCGACATTTACCCTTTTCTAAACCATATTGCCCAGTTTTCTAAACTATTAATAAAAACTGACCTAAATTTATATGAAAAATCCCAATCCTAATCAGTTATTCAATGACAATTCATAGAACAGTGTCTTACCTTTAATGCCCACCAGAGGACACTATTTTCATAAATATTGACAGTTTGTGGTTGTGAAAATTGACTAACCCACAGTGGATAAACTAACATTCATCAGTCCTATACTATATAATATAATGTGATATTGTTGTACATCTCACTGCATAGCCACCATTATATAGGTACCTTTAATTATTTTAATTATTTTTTTAGTTGTGTTGTCTTTTCTGTCTCTTTACAAGAATCAGGTGACTGAGTATTAGGCACACCAGTTCACAGCTATTCAGGAAGTAGGTACGAACTAATGAGGACAAATGTTTGTGTTGCAAACAGACTAGGTAATTTTTTCCTAACAACACCTTCACACAATGGTATGTCATCCATTATTTTCTCATTTATCAAGCACGCAATAACCTGCTCAGACTGAATTACCTTTGATAAATGTTATGGTTTGAGCCCGGTCTACTATTTTCCAGTGTAGTTCACCTGGTTCGCTCGTCCATTCTACCACGAAGCCTAATAAATCTCCTCCAGGGTCTGACCTCTGTTCAGCCAGAGGCCAAGACCAGGCAAGCTTCACACTGCCATTTCCAGCAGGGGCCAACTTTCTTACAGCTGGTCCAGGAACACCTTCACCATATTACACAGGAAAGAAAGAACAGAACAGGTTTTCACCATGGCTTGTGTTTATAGATAACATTGTGCGTGTACATAGACGTGCACAGCTACTGTCTTCTGTTTACAGTGTTACCGTACCGGAGTGTCTGAGATGCACATGAGCAGGTGGAGATTTCCCATATGAAGTGACAGCGCTGACACGCAGTGACCAGACCTCTTGGGAAACCCGAACTGAACACTGGCTCACAGCAGCGGGACAGATGATTGCTGGCTTCTCATTAGAATCCAGGCAGATCTCGTACCGTTGCACTTCACCGCTATAATCCCCAGCTGACAGAGGCTGCAGGAAAAGGCTTTGCTTAATCACAACACTAATTGTTTATGTTTATCTAATACAACAAGTAGGCTCAATTGGAGAACGAATGTAAATTTGAGGTAAATAATCCTGTCAATGCAATAAAGACTACAGACTTCACCGTCTGTGTGTAAGAACACAGGTGTCATTGTGAAAGCCAAAATTATGGTTCCTCCTCTTTCATGTGGTAAAAAGAATATTTAGTAATTTAGTATATGTAAATATGTGCATTTGGTATGCGCAATGTAAAGACTAATGCGATGAAGGAGGATTTCCTTTATTATTCATGTCACCTTCCATAAAACAGTCACATTCTTCATTCCTTCAGTATATTTGTCTTCTAACACCCTCCACAGACGTAGCTGCTGAGAAGGTCCTGAACAATGACGATGATAGCAAATGTTATTCACCCAACCACTAAAGAAGAGCTTAAACACAAAACCTATCGAAAGGCTATGGTTATGGTTAAGATTGCCTTTGCCCGGGCTTTTCCTCTTCACGGATGGACTCCATTTGCTGCAGAGGTGACTCTGGTTTGCCCTTACGGTGGGAGTGTCGGTAAGGATGAGTTCATGTGTTAAGTTGCATGTTCTGACTTGGAACTCATATACAGTCAGTGGCTGAGGATCCTCCAGTCTCATCAGGCCTTTTCCAAACTCTGCTACTTCTCTTGTTAGCTGGAGAAAGAAAAAAGGGCAATTCAGTAGTTATATTTCAAATGGGAGATACTTTAGTTATAGCAAAACAATGTCATTCTACAGTGGTGGAACAATATAAAATAAGGTGGTGAACAGTGATTTACCCAGGATCCATTATCTGTCCTTATTCTGATGTGAGTTCTGAGATTCCCTGAGCACTCTGAGCTTTTCCAGTGTACCATGACCGTTGTGCAATTTAAAAACTCTATGTGCATAATTGAGGGGGTCTCTGGTATCACTGCAAAAAATAAAAAAATAAAAGACCATAAAAACAAAATCTGAGTGTACTACAATTAATTCCGTAACAATTAAAAATAACATCTTACCTACGTTCTTCACACAAAGTACGAAGGGGTCTGATCTCGACCTTCCTAACGGGTTGTAAGCAGTGACGATCAACTGGTACTTTCTATTTTCATCCAATGCCGCCCGTGGGATCATTAATTCAGTTGTCTGAATACCGTCATAATGCATTTTGGTTTCATTTAGTCTGTTTGTAAAACATAGAATGAATCTGAATAAATCAGAATGTCTACTACAAGATGAGTAGGAATGATGTGTAGGTTACACTACATACTAGAAATGCATTATGCTCCTAGTTTAGCTTGTGAAAGGCAACAGCCATCGATCAGAAACACACATACAACAAAACATAACACAACACCTGGTGATTGAGATGTTATAAGAAGGAGATAGATGCGTTTCCTGCCCTCCGTTCCATGAGCAGACTACCACGTCTGAGTCCTGAGATGTCTGACAGTTTATATCAGTGGGCTTATCAGGAGGGACTGTTAAGGCAGTGTAACAGAAATTATCATGCATAATATGATTAACTGTTATCCTATATTTCACAGGAGTGTTAGTTTTACAAAGTCTAATCAAATAACGATCAAATTGACATAAAGCATGATTATTATGGAGTTAATGTCTTGATTTCAGTTATTGTAGATGAAACAGTTGAGACGTTTAACTATGATAATGTTATGACATGAGACATGATAAAAACTTTGTAGAAAATAATGTTGCACTCACGTCCACTACGGAGGTCCAGCCCACACACAAGCTCATTCAGATAATCTGTTCTCAGATTGCAGATCAGGATAGCTTTTGGCCAGCGAACATTGATCAGTCTAAATATCGCATTTGGGCAGTCTCTCTTTTGTAGCTCCAAAACTTGGTTGTTCACCACAAGTAACAATTTAGACCTGAAAGTGAGTTCCAGTAGTTATTATGTAGTAGTATGTATTTTATCGTGTATGCTACAAGAAGGGGCCTAAGAGACCTCAACAGGATTCCCCTGCACAAATAAAGGTAAACAAAGATTAGCTATAATATACACATACCCACCTCCTTTTACATTTCTCCTGTGTAATCGTGCAGTGCACTGTGAGGTTTGAGCCCATTAGAAACAGTGGGGCTGGCTCCACTGTCAGGTTGCCGAGACACTTAACATGTTGGCTCACAACAGGGAGCAAGGGAGTGCCTGCACACAAAGGAGCAACCACCATAACTAACAGGTTTTCATAGCACTGATGCTATTCATTTCATGCTAGACAGATGGATTATTTAATTTAGGAATGCAAATTCATATGTTTGCTTACCACCTGCATCTGTCGCAGTATTTATTCACATTCTTTATTATTTATGAGCAGTGTGTATGTAAGAGTCTGGGTAGGATACTTAAACATCACACTTAATACCTTATTGCTGCTAAGTAACATCATGAAATACTTCAATACTATTAAACATTGGACACAGACGGACAAACCAAAAAACAGATTAGATAGATAGATAGATAGATAGAGAGATAGAGAGATAGATAGATAGATAGCGATTGTAACTTACGTTCTATGAAGATATTTATAAGAAATATAACTGTGCATGTCCAAATTGTTTCATAGAGATTCATCTCAGCTTCTGCTTCTATCTCTGTTAATTACAAGTAATCCGGTAAGCATGACAGACTTGCTTTACAAAAATTTGAGAAGGTATATTGAAAATTTCCACAAAATCACCAAAATATGACATCCCATAGCTTACCTCAGCAACCATTTATCCAGTGGCAATATTCAGACCAAACTGGCGAAGAGATACAATATTATCAATATTTATCATGTATTTATTTAGTAGTACAAGCTACAGGTAGTGATGACAAATTCCTCACGACAGTTATAAGGTGAGGTGTGTGTATCAATGTTAGATTGTTCTTGTCAGCTGAAACAATTCTCAAGAAGAGCCTCTACTTACCCCGTGTATTTATTCATTTATAACTTAAACTGACCAAGGTCTTCATATCCACTGGCATCGACATCAAATCAAAATCACCAGCATTTCAAGTCGTCTGCACCGTCTTTGAAAAATACATCATAACTTTGTATTATATATATATATATATATATATATATATATGTATACATTTCCTTTCCCATCAACAGACTGACTTGACTGACAGCCTTGTGAGAACTGTCTACCCAAACTGATCCTTTCTATACTTCTGAAACATCCCCCAGGCAAGTGACCTAGTTTTGTGGCCTTTATTCAAGTGAGGAGACTTTGAAAATTAGTTTAAAGATGTTCTTTGCCCCACTTCAGTAACCTGCTTCTACCACAAAGACCCAGTTAGATCAACGGTAAGCACCAGTTCCCTGAATATATGCACCCACAAAATGTTCTGCTGTAAGCAGATGAACAAACAATCAAGAAGTATAAAGGCATACAATTCAGAAGAGTATGTCATTATGTTATTATATTCTTTCACTTTTTCTACTTTTCTGCAGTCGTGACACCATCTCTATTGATTTTTTTAAAATGGCAAACTGGTGCAGATATACTGTAATTTCAAAGGGATCAGATAAAGTTCTGCAGAGTAATAATGTGTTCTACCTTTGAACAGATTGCAGAGATTACAAAGTGAGGTAAAATAACGTAAGCAAGCAAGCAAAACTTGTACTCACTTCCCTTCTTGCCAGAGAGTCTCAAATTTATACCATTATGTAGTTCAGTTACCATGTCTGTCAAAGAGAAAATTGCTACCTTGTTCTGTAGAGTTGTGAAATAATTGAAGGGAAAACCCAGGCCCCATAAAGACAAATTTTATGTCAAGATCACAGAAACCACAATTGCTGCTCTGTTGTTGTGAAACTCATCTAATTATTTCTGGTATTTAGGGCAAAATGTTCAACCTAAACATTTTTTGAGAGAGTTACCATCCATCCATCCATCCATCCAACCACTTTCGAGTAATGTGCAAATGCGTAGCTGAAGTAACCTTGTTACATGATGCTGTTAACAAATGTATTAATTGTAAGTCGCTTTGGAAAAAAGCGTCTGCTAAAAGCGTCTGCTAATGATAGAAACCAAACATAATTGAAACAGTCATGGGAATACACCCTAATAAACTTCAGGAAAATGTAGTCAGATTTATAACACTGATAAACTTTGACCTGATAAAAGCTGGCGCAAGGAATTGTTAAATATTTAACCAAAATTTTGATCTGGTTCACATCTATATGTATTAAATACACCCTTCCCTCCACATTTGTATGATTAACTGCTGTCCCTTGTCCAAACATCTTAGCTCGGTAACACCCTCTGTACACAAGCAACATAAATCACTCTCCCTCCCTCTCCCTCTCCCTCCTTCTCCCTCCCTCTCCCTCCCTCTCTTTTATATACTGTAGCACCAGTTACACTTTCCCCTATTTATTGGTGAGCTAGGAGTTACATAACATGTTACATAACATGTTTGGAGCCCCACTCTCCAGACCCAAGCTGCTTCTCTTACTATATCTTTGAGCGTGGGAGATAGCAGCTGACTGCTTGTTCCCCAGCATTATAACTGTGATTTTGTCTTTTAAGTCCCACAAGAGAGGAACATCATGATTGTAAATGTTCTGCTGGAGTGCATGGACATGACATGGTGGCTGGTGTTTAGCGTTGTGCTGCTACTAGTGACTGATATGGTCATAAATAGGAGACCGTCCAACTTTCCACCTGGACCCTTGGCTCTGCCTTTCCTTGGGAACATCTTGACTGGTGTGGACTACAAAACCATGGGGAAGGTCTGATGAGCTATGAATTAGTATAATATACGATCATCACTGTGTCTTAGCAGAAACTATAGAAATATCTGCTTATTCACAAAACAATTACAGCGCAGTTTAGCACACGCTTTTCACAGTGATTTCAATTCAAAAGTATCAAGGAGCATGTACAGTAGGCGATAGGCTTCCAAAGGACGCTTACAGGTAGGCCTGGCATTTCGGTTATTAAACCCAGGAACAGAAGCGAAGACAGCGAAGACAGCTGATTGTAGTACAGTGGATTAGGAGCTGTCTCGTGGAAATGCCTGCCCAACTGTCTGCAGAGGAGCAACTTCAAATCTATTGGCTGACAGTCTGCTGATGCAAGCTACATGAAACAGCAAAAATTATTGATAAACTTATACAGCTGCATCATCTTGGAGGGGGACGCCTGTTATGTACAGACACTACTGTTTTAGTTTATCATTATTTTGTTGTCCTACTATTCATTAGGTTTTACTAGTAGTTGGCGATTGTTGCCTTCATTACATCTCTTTTCTCAAATTGGCCAATAGTATATTTGAATTGCTATAGTTGTAGAGGGCAGTTGCCACATATTCTTCTTACAAATTCATACAAGTAGTATTCAGTACCCTGAATCAATCATCAAAACCAAAACACAACATTTTTCAAGACAATGTCACGATCGGCGCGCTCACGGCCACGCACGCATCGTGCCTCCTTTCCCCTGCAACGCATTAGGCCCACAGGTGCAGGACATTAACTCATTAGGCTTTTGAGTATTTA